>APFE031299389.1:120905-158361 GCA_000404065.3 Pinus taeda | reverse complement strand
TATATAGTAAATTTTCATTGTTAAATGTATAGCATGCTTTTGTGAAATACCTGGATGGTTTCTTCTGCTGTGTTTGGCTCCTTCAGTTTGATGCACAATTTGATTAACAATCATTCAATTATGTCATTAATTTCTATGCACAGTACATAATTCTTGTCATTTATGGAAAACAATAATGGATACCTGTAAGCTTCAATTTACTTTTTAAAAATATATTTCAGAGCTACGCTCTCTGGTCTCTTTTCTTTTGGATGTCAGCAACCCCACCTTTGTCTTTAGGTTGCCTATTTAAGTTGTTGGTAGCCTCATTCTATTGAGGAACTACCTACAGTTACAATGTAGTTACATTCCAGTTTCTAGCATTTTGTTTCCTAACTTATTTAAAACTAATTTCTAATCTAACTACTGTTCAAATTAAAGGAAAACATTGGCTGTGGCAGCCTTATTTTAAACATAAAATAAAATTAAACTAAAAGTGAATTTAATTTTAACAGCCTGTCCAGTTGTTGCCTCCCTAATTGGATGCTCCTGCATCAATCGAGGATGAAAATCACTTCCTCTTAGAGTGCCCTGGTACAACCACATTAGATCTTAGTTTCAAAATCTTTGTTGCAATACTAACCTTCCTAGCCTTTTACATTGTCAAAATTACAGTGAGCTCGGGAGGCCTCTCTCCAAGCTTTTTAAGCATAGGAATAAAACCTTAAATCAAACTAAATAATTTGTTTCTTTAGGTCCGATAGACCAAAGTTTGGTCTCAATAGACGTTAACCACCATCATCATTACATCAATAATAACCACTATAAATATAATAATAACCACTTAATATAAAAAGAAAATTCAACACAACTATTTCAATAATCATAACTACAACATTACAAACAAAGTCAACGAAACTATTTCCATAATCATAACCACAACATGAGGTGCTTCAAAATTAAGAAAACTATAAACAAATCGTGATCACAATGTAAAAACTATAAACAAATCGTGATCACAATGTAAATTAATAAATTGGATTGAAATTTTAAAATAAATAAATAAACCAACCAATCACTCTATACCACTAAAAAGATACCGAGACTTTAGCAAGACCATAAGAAAATCTTGACTTTCACCAAAACTATGAATTTGAAAGAGGCTTCTCAATTTTAACTTATCCACACCTCGTCATATTGCAGATGCTCGACTTTAAGAATCAATTTTCCCATTCATACATAAACTAGCATTTGCACCAGATGTTACAAAGAAAATGCCGTAAGGCATAAAGTGCGGAAATCCATTCTGTATAGTCTCTAGAGAACAAGAGAACCCACCATAATAGGCATTTGCCAAGTTTCCATGTGGCATGTAGTCATAAACCAACAGTTTTTCCTCTATACCCCAATAGAAAGCTCGGAGGCGAACAATTTTGGGATGTTTAACCCTACCGATTGCTTTAGCTTCTGCTTCAAAATCCTTATACCTTTCCAAACCACGATCACCAAGTTGCCTTACTGCAAAAGTCAGCCCATCTTCTAGAACTGCCTTATACAATATAGTATAACCACTGGCACACAGATTAGAATGGTATATTAGTTTAGATATGATGACATGGATTGGTATCCTAAGGTCAAAAAAGCAATGAGGTACAACGTTGAGAACCTAACCAATCAAGTTATTCTGCAATGGTCCATCAGAAAGGGTTTTCTTTGTCCAATAAAACATTTCATCGCAGCTAATGCTCTAGGTTAGCTAGATTCAAGTACAAATCGAAGGAATGATCATTATCAGGTGCCTACAAGATGTTTTAAAATCCACTTTCTAGATGAATCTGTGCTCTCTCTAGAATTAGCCCAATCTTTAGATATGATGATGTGTTGGATTTGGCCCAAGTTCGAGAAAGCAGTGAGCATTATGTCCACCAAAGCATCTGTTAAGTTTCACGCTGGGCATCTAGTCTTAAGAAACAAGTTACAACTAGATCATAATTAACAATTACATCTGAATCAGGTGATTTTTTATTCAAACATGGATGGCATAACAATGTTGACAATGTGAACATGGAAGAACTTCTACAAGCTGGTGTTGAGACAACGCCCAGTCAACCCAATGGCAAACTGATTAGGTTCTGATGGATGTGCAGCAATCACAAGCAGATAGACATTGCCACTACACATATAAATCAACACAAATCCAAAATCTTGCTTAGAATTAAAGACATTGACAAACATTTCAAATCTTGAACATCTTAAATATCTCAACATAAATGGGTACATCAAACAGGAAACCGTGAATCCTGAAGGCCTGCGATCACTAGAAAAACTATGCATGGAATTTTGCTTAGAATTAAACACATTGACAGATCTTTCATATCTTGAACATCTTAATTTTCTCAACAAAAATGCTCGTGTCAAACTGGAAACCCTGAATCTTGAAGGTCTGAGATCACTGAGATCACTGGAATACCTGATATAGTATCTGATATGAAAAACCAAAGCCAAAGTCAAAACCCGTCAATAGCCACTACATTGAAAAAGGAATCAGATCATTAAAATATAAGTGAAGATCATAAAAGATATTTACAAACCATTCAAAAGAGGTTAAAAAATAGAAAGTCTAAATCAAGTGTTTGAACGCTGCAAACAAACCATTAAAAGAAAGGAAATTACGGAGCATAAAATCACAGGATGTGATGTAGCCTCTTACCTGAAGAGAGGAAGTTGAGAAAAGATACTCGGATAAAACTTGGCCTGAAAAACATAAATGAAAAACTAAATCCACATTGAGAATTGCAGACTCCCCAAGTTCTATGTAAAAATGCTGGTTTATGGCTTACTATGTAGGATTCCCTAAGGCTGTCCTTCGTGGAAGGTGATTGATAATCAAAATGAGTACTAAATCATTCCATGTCAAAATTCCTCTTTTTCAAGAGTCGTTTTTGCGTGGTCTTGAAACGAGCGTGGAAGAAACCCTCAAATGTTCACATAAAACAAAGAGGCCCTTAGTCGGACATTTCTGTGGAGAATTCTCTTATGGACATGTATGCCAAATGTGGGAGTATAGAGTTTGCACAACGCTGGTTTGACAAAATTTCAAACAAGAATGTGGTTTCATGGAACATAATGATATCTAGGTATGTCCAGAATGGGCTGGCCATCGAGGCCTTGATACTCTTTCGTAATATGGTGGCAGAAAACGTGACACCAAATTGTGTAACTGCGGCAATCGTGCTTCAAGCTTGTGCACATTTGGCATCATTGCAGCAAGGTATGTCAATACATGGTTATATTCTTAGAAGGCATTTGGAGGTCGATGTTTTTGTGGAAAATTCTCTGATAGATATGTATGTTAAATGTGGCAACATGGAGATGGCTCAGCAAGTTTTTGACAAAATGTTAAGAAGTGATGTAGTATCATGGAGTGCAATGATTACAGGGTATACCCAAAGTGGACATGCCAAAGAAGCCTTATCATTATTTCAGAAAATGCAACTAGAAGGGCTTCGACCCAACTCCTTCACAATGGCGAGTGTGCTTCTTGCATGTGCTCATTTGAAAGCTTTGCCGGAAGGTAAGTGCATCCATGGTTGCATAATTAGAAGAGGATTTGAGTTTGATGTTGTTGTGAGCACTGCCCTCGTAGACATGTATGCTAAATGTGGGAGCATGGAGATTACAAACCAATTATTTAACAAGATGCTTGAAAGAGATTTAGCTTCCTGGAATGCAATGATTACGGGATATGCCCAGAATGGACAAGCCCATGAGGCCTTGACATTCTTTTACCATATGCAAGAGGTAGATTTGAAGCCTGACTCAGTCACCACTGTGGGTTTGCTCACTGCATGCTCACATTTGGCATCTCTGCAACGAGGTAATTCAATCAATGGTTACATAATTAGAAATGGGTTTGATTCAGATGTTATTGTGGGTACTGCCCTTATAGACATGTATGCCAAATGTGGGAATATAGATTTTGCACAGAGAGCATTTGACAAGATATCAAAGAGAGATGTGATTCCTTCGAGTGCAATGATTGCTGGGTATGGGATGCACGGTCATTGTGAAGAAGCCCTGCATCTATTTTCCAAAATGATAAATATAGGTATAAGGCCAGACCATATCACCTTCCAATCAGTTTTATCTGCATGCAGTCACGCAGGTCTGGTGGATGAAGGTATGCGATACTTTGATTCTATGATTCAAGATTATTGCATCACGCCCAGTGTGGACCATTTTGCATGCATGATTGATCTTCTTGGCCGTGCTGGACGTCTAAGTGAAGCACAAGAAATAATTGAAAGAATGCCATTAAAACCCAACATTAGTGTGTGGGGGGCCTTGCTTGGTGCCTGCAGAGTTCACCGCAACATAAAGCTGGCCCAATATGTGGCTGAACGTCTTTTTGAATTAGACCCTAAAAATGTTGGCTATTATGTTCTACTTTCGAATATCTATGCTGCATCTGGGAGATGGAATGATGTAGCGAAGGTAAGGACGATGATGAAAGAACTGGGGCTGAGAAAAACACCAAGATGCAGTTTGATTCTGGTAAATAAGAGATTTCATGCATTCTTTGTTGGAGACAGATCACACCCTCAATCTGAGAATGTTTATGGAACTTTGGAGACCTTGGTTGGGCAGATGAAAGAGGCAGGGTACATACCCAACACTGACTTTGTGCTGCATGATGTGGAAGAGGAGGTGAAGGGACAAATGCTCAACAGTCACGGTGAGAAGTTAGCCATTGCATTTGGGCTTATCAACACAAGCCCTAGCACTGCTATAAGGATCACCAAAAACATTCGTATGTGTGGTGACTGCCATAATGCTACCAAATTCATTTCCAAATTTGTAAGACGAGAAATTATTGTGAGGGATGCAAACCGTTTCCATTATTTCAGAAATGGATTTTGTTCCTGTAAGGATTATTGGTGACTCTAACAGAGGCAAGCAACAAACATAACTTCACAATATAAACACCTATGTAGATGTTGTGGGCCAGTTTGGGTTGCTTCTATTTTCACTACAATGTAATGTCTAGAAATCTAAGGTGTAACAAGCAACTAAAAAGCTGATGTGTAAGTTGCCTAGACTGATCATTGAATGAAATAATGAAAGCATTGTCTGTCCTGAACTCTGGCAGATGTTTCTAAGATAATTTATAAATTAAAGTTTAAGGTTCTTCAGGTTTACGTATTGTTTCTATGCCTTTATTTCAGGCTCATCATATCTGATCGCTTTAACAAATCCCATCATGCGCTTTCTGAAATTTATAGGGGGTGACTTAATTCTTTCTAAGTACAGTACCAAATTTTGTTTGAGTTGATTGATTTTATATCACTCTACGTCATTATCATCTAATTTATTTCTCTTCATAGTTGTTTGTTGACATTATAATAGCTATGAAAACATGTTTAGGAATCAGATCATTAAAATATAAGTGAAGATCATAAAAGATATTTACAAACCATTCAAAAGAGGTTAAAAAATAGAAAGTCTAAATCAAGTGTTTGAATGCTGCAAACAAACCATTAAAAGAATGGAAATTACGGAGCATAAAATCACAGGATGTGATGTAGCCTCTTACCTGAAGAGAGGAAGTTGAGAAAAGATACTCGGATAAAAATTGGCCTGAAAAACATAAATGAAAAACTAAATCCACATTGAGAATTGCAGACTCCCCGAGTTCTATGTAAAAATGCTGGTTTATGGCTTACTATGTAGGATTCCCTAAGGCTCTCCTTCATGGAAGGTGATTGATAATCAAAATGAGTACTAAATCATTCCATGTCAAAATTCCTCTTTTTCAAGAGTTGTTTCTGCGTGGTCTTGAAACGAGCGTGGAAGAAACCCTCAAATGTGGGATCAGTCAAAGTCGTAAGGAAAAACGCATAGCCTGCTAGGAAATAAGTAGAGGTGAGAAAGAAACAGATAGGTTCCATCACATCCCACGACAGCTCCCAAAAGGTAAGCCACATTAAATACGTTGTCTGTAAACTCATGAAGCCTAACCCGCCCCATAGCTCTCGACGGAATATTTTCTTGGCCTCCCCATCAATTTCAGCCTTTAGCTTCTCCATCTCCTCTAGCTCTTCCCTGAGAGGATTGAACAGAGGCAGCACGGTCTCCATAATTCTTGCGACCTGCAAAAAAAATGGGGCAAAAGTGTTAGAAACCCTAACAAGAACAAGAAGTTAGAAACCCTAACGAAAACAAGAACCTCTAAACCAACAGAAGCTTCATCGGTTCCAAGGTCGAATTCAGTACCTGCTCGGGCCGGAGATACACACAATCGCCGACTATGAAAACCTAACCGGATTTATCAAGCGATTTCACAACTTCCTTACCATGCTTCTCACCCGTGGAGTCCATACAAATCTGCAATAATTCTTTACGAGAAATACATGCATTGGGAATCTGGCGCAGTGTTCTTTTAAGGTCATCCATCTGGACGAGCCTCAGCAGTCTCCTCTTTTCCTTCGCAGACATTTGTTCCCCCGGCGGATGGAAATCCAGACGCAGGTGGTCTCGTGCAGTTTTATTCAAATTTTTCATTTCATCTGCCCAGCAACTGTCCGTCTATCTGCGGGGTCTCATCGTATACCAGTCTAATCAATTGGATGGATGAGATTATTTTCATCGTCTAACACTTAAATCAAAGGCTCAGAAATGTACACGTAACCCAAGAGGAAAGTTGATTTCAAAGGGAAACGCCTTACGGCGTAATCAATATTAAAAGGTGGTTTATGCAAATAGGTGGGAGATGATGTTTAAAGTGTATTACTTATTTAGATATTCTCGAGTGTTAGGAAGGTGTTTTATTATTCAAAACTTCATTAAATGAACTCTTGATTTATATATGATTCCATAAAATTATATAGTTTATTATGAAAACAAACTATATATTCGAGTCAAAATGAATGTAACTATTAAAATTTTTATGATTATTTTTTTTAAATAATTATGTAATTTTTAGGTTAAATATTAATATAAATTTTATAGAAAAAGTCAAATATATTATAGTATTAAAATAAATATTTTATGAACATTAGGTAAGTTAAGAAAGTCACTCAAAATCTTAATGATAATGATTAATCTAAAAGAATATGCATTTATAAATATAGAAAATTCAATTTTACAAAAGCCCTTTAGAGCTACACTCATGGACATTTCATCATGTTAAAAATTAAAAAAAATTAAAAATAATATATTATTTATTTAATTATTTTAATTAATAAAAAAAATAATATATGAGTTAAACATATATAATAATGAATATTACCAATAAAGATTTACATTTATTTTTTATGTTGATTCTTGATTTATAGATATGCATTGTTACAATATTATGAGCCAATAAAATAAGTTACTAATATCACATTCCAAAAAATTCATTTCATATTCATATGACAAATGTTCACATGATTTTTTTTTAAGATATCCAATTAATTAAAAGAGAAAAAATGTCATAACTACTTTTAAAATAAATCTTAAACTTTATTTTGTGAATAAAAATATTTTAAAACAGGTTAATGTGAGCTTATCTATCTATCTAATAATTATTAATAATTAAATTAAAACTAAAAATCCTATTCCAAAATAAAAATATTACAAATAATAAATATCATTATATATTAAATTAAACAGTAAATTTTATTATGCTAATATGAATTATTCAAATCACCCCTCCTTAGAATTGAATAAATAAAGGACTAAATAAAATTGCTTATATTATAATAATTTAAAAAATTTAAGACTCAAGAATAATAAAAATTAAAAGTTACCATCAAGATGCTAAGGAGATTCGATAGCCTTGTAATATTGATCAATGGGAGTCTTCGTTGTGACACAACCGGAACCCTGCAGTGGGACCCTTTTCTCGTTGCTTGTGGCGGTTAAGCACTAAGTGTTTAGCTAGCCCTCAGTCTGATGCTATCCCACAAGACCCAACCCCTTGGCAGTTCTCCCTCGTTTAGCCCTTACTTATTTCCGACGATTACGATGAATTGGAATAAATCCATACTGCGGGTGGATCCTACTAGGTAGGGCATCCCCATGTGACGTAAGCGGAAGAAGGCGGCAATGGTCACCAACGGCTTGGATCAACTGGTGAAGATAGATGGCTTATATGCACTGTAGGGGGCATGACCCTAATGCCAGCTAAAGGACGTGGGCACAATTGGGATCCGTCCTCGCGTCAAACGTAGGTATTCTCCACAGAATTCAACCATGACTTTCGCTTGGGCTTGGTGCTTGACAAGCCATCTGGATTAGTGTGTGATCGTCTAACTTGACCTTCGATATATGAGAATTTCCTTAATACCGCAACTCTGACCTTCATTCATACTTTTAGTAATTGTTAGACCTCGCTGGTTATAGAATGTGTCACAAAAAAATTAGTTGTCACCTTTTCATATAGAGGTTAGTATGACATTGATTCGAACATGCAATAAAAATAGGAAACGCACTGTTCTATTATATTTGAGGCTGTAGATAATTACATAAGGTGATTTTTCATAGGCCAAGAGACTTGAACAACACATCTTTCCTAATCCTTGTTCTTAATAGAATATGTCCACCAGGCAAAACGTAGTTCTAACAGATAGTCCTCGGAGATTCGTAATATTGTTGTCCCCATTCTAGAAGACTAGATGCCACTTTATACTATCAATTAATTACAGTTTTCCTCCAAAGACACTTCAACAAAGTTAACAGATTCTTACGAATTAAATTATTTTGTGATATTATTAATATTTTTTTTGGTACAAAAAAGAAAAGGAAAATTTAGTGGATGCCATTTGCATAATATTCCCACGAAATAAAAAAGTTTTATGGACTTTTGTCCTTGAGATATGTCATGTTTTTGCATCTCTACAATATTCATCCAGGTTGTATCATTAGCTAGAAGACTTTTCTATTTGACCAAATATTCATAATAATCTTTCTCTCTAATTCTCTTGGTAACTCTTTAATCAAGGATCTTTTCCATCTGTAACTTTTTCGCAATAGATAGTTGTTTCTTCCATTGAATTCCTTGTTGATCCTGTCCGACATGTGCTACTGGTTCTCTATAAGGATGTATATCTACAACATTAAATATAGACGAGATTCCAATATCAAGTGGTAATTCAATCTCATAAGCATTGACATATTTTTTTCAAGATTTTACAAGGTCCTATCTTCTTCAGTTTCAATTTGTTATATTTATTTCTTGGGAATCTCTTCTTCCTCAAATGAGCTAGTGTCATATCCCCAACTTCAAAATCTACTTCCCTTTTTCTTAGGTCCACTTTTCGCTTGTACTTTTGACTACTGTCATGAAGCTACCCCTCAATGTGTTCATGCAAATTTTGCATTTTTGTAGCAAATTCCTCTATATCAACACTTCTCAATTCCTCTTTTCCCAAGTTCCTAAGTTCATAAATTCACCTAGGGTGCATACCATATACAATATGGAATGGGTTTCTTCCTATGCTTCTGTTAGAGGAATCATTGTAGACAAATTTAGCCAACAAAAGAACTTGGTTCCACTAAATTTTGTGCTCATTTACTAAACTTGTTAGCAAATCTCCCAAGATCATGTTAACCACTTCAATATGTCATTCTCGAGGATGATAGGTTGAACTAAAAGAAATATTGGTACCAATATTTTTCCATAGTCCTCCAAAAATGCCTAACACATTTTGTGTCTCTGTCTAAAATTATACTCATGGGTAATCCATGTAGTCTCACAGCCTCTTTGAAAAATAAATTTTGAATGTGGGTTGCACCATTGGTTTTATGACAAGGAATAAAATGAGCCATTTTGGAGAATTTGTTTACAACTAAAAATTCGAATCATTTCCCCTCTAGGTTCTAGGTAAACCAAAACAAAATCCATGATTATAGAATCCCATATTCTACTTGATATGGGTAAGGACTAATATAAACTAGCATTTTGTTACTTCCCTTTTGCATAGTGGCAAATTTTACATCTGTCCACAAATGTCTTTTTGTTGGACTCATACCTGGCCAAAAATAAGAATAACTTAGCTAAGCATAAGTTTTACCATGCCCAAAGTGACCATCTAAACCTTGATTGTGTTTTTATTTCAACAAGTTGAATCTCATTGAGAATTTAGGAATACACAATTGGATACCTTTGAATAACAACACTTCTTTAATTATATACTACATCAAGGGTTCTTATTTTGTAGTGTTGGGTTATCAAAAGCTTCATAAGTTGCTCCAAATTCTGGGACTTCCTTGTACATTTCCTTATGATGTTCAAATCCTAAAGCTTTTATTTTGAATTCCTACAAAACGAAACATATCATTCTCAAAGCATATACAACCTTGTTAGCATTTCCACTAATGGGTTAAAGGAAAAAAGTAAAATTTTGCATAAAATTAATACCCATTTGGCATTTCTCTAATTTAATTTCTCCGAGATAGCTATAAATTGTAGAGCATGGTTGTAAGTGTACAAGAAAAAATCTTTTGCCATAAGTTAATGCCTCCATTTCTTCAACGTTTTCACTACTGCATAAAGCACATTGTCATAGGTTGATTATTTCTACTTGGCCTCACTCAATTTCTCACTAAAATAAGCAATGGGTTTATCTTCTTGACGCATAATAGATCTAATGGGTATCCCACTTCCATCACATTTTACTTCAAAAAGTTTATGGAAATATGGTAAGGTCAGAATAGGTTGCTCTGTTATCTTTTCCTTCATCAATCTAAATCCCCTTTTAGCTATTGTTTCCATGTAAATGGTTGCTTTTCCTTCTTAATAGTTTCAACTATTTGTGTAGATATATTGGTAAAAGTTTGAATTATTTTCCTAAAAGCTAGCCCATCCATGAAAGCTCCTTACCTCAGAAAAATTTTGTGGAGAAGGCCACTCCTTAATAGCCTCTACATTCTCTGGATACATGTTTATTACTTCTATGAAAGTATAAAAACCCAAATTTGCAAGCTCTATTTTCATGAAGGAACACTTTTTTATATTTACTAAAAGCTTCTCCTATTCTAGCTTTCTCAACACTGATTTTAAGACCCTTAAATTTTCTTGCTTTGTTTTTTGTAAACAATAATTTCATCAAGATATATAATCATAAGTTTACTGATAAAGTATTGAGAACTTCATTAATGAGTCTAATGAATGTACTAGGTGCATTGGTCAATCCAAAAGGCATGACAAGACATTCATACATTCCATCACTTGTTTTGGATGATGCCTTCCACTCATCTCCCTGTCTCATCCTAATTTGATGATTTCCACTTTTAAATTGATTTTGGAGAAGAAACTAGCACCACTCAAATAGTCCATTAAATATATGTGAGGTAAGGAAATCTATAACTTATTGTTATTTTATTTATTTCTCTAGAATCAGTGCAGAGTCTCCAACCTCCATCCTTCTTTGGACTTAAAACTATTGGTACAACACAACAACTTAGACTTTCTCTAATCATCCCCTTATCCAAAAACTTCTTGAACCTGTTCATGATTTCCTCATTCTCCTTGGGTGCCATCTTATAAGCTTCCTTATTTGGTAGACTAGATCCTACGATTAGATTTATGCAATGATTAATGCGACTCATGGGTGGTAATTCACTAGGAAACTCATCAATAATAATATCAACAATTTCATCTACTAATGCTTGAATTTCATAAGGAAAATCATTTAATATAGTGTTAGCGAAGATTACTCTTGGTTTTCCAGTTAGAGAAAATTGTACCTCTTTTTATTCCTTAATTTCCTGTAGTGCCTCCTTCCCACTAATAATTAGCATGCTTGGGGCTACTTCTTCCATTGTCCTTTCATCCTTCAATGTTAATAGTACATGCTCAAGACGATCCTTTTCAAGTGTGTATATATTCCTCATTTTATCATCGACAACTCTCTTGTCATACTACCAAGATATTCCCAACAAAATGTCACAAATATCCATACGAATAATATCACATAGTATTTCGTCCCTATAACTACCAGTCTAGAATTCCCTCTCACTTCGTTCACTTACCAAAATTTGGTGTCTTTTCTACAACCAAGACACTCATTATGTAGTGGGATGCATCATCTTCTACAATCCTAACTTCTCCACAATCTTTGTAGATACCATATTGTTGGTACCACCACTATCAATGATCACTTTATACCATTTTCCTTTGTCTTTGCATACTTTTCTCAAAAATTTCTTAGTTATGTTGTTTCATGACTTTTTTTTTTTCTTGTTGAACCAAATATCTTTTTGGCATCAAGGATTCACCTCTCACGGGAGTTTCTTCCTTTTCCTCGATACTTGGTTCCTCTACTTTGGCTTTTACAATGTGAACCCCTCTTTAACTTGTTGTCTTATTTTTAGGAAATTAGATGACACTTGGCATGGAATGGGATGCACCATCCTTTGCAATCCTAGCTTCTCCACCATCTTTATAGATACCATATTGTTGGTACTACCACTGTCAATGATCACTTTAAAACATTTTCCTTTCATTTTGCATACTATCTTAAGCAAATTTAACATTTATCATGAATTTCTATTTTGGGTTGAACCAAAACTCTTTTCAACAACAAGGATTCACCTCTCTCGGGAGTTTTTCCTTTTACCTATGTAATTTGTGCCTCTTCTTTGGCTTCTCAGAAGTGAACCCCTCTAATATTTGTTTTCTTATTTTTAGGAAAATTCCATGACATGTGTCATTTTTTCCCATAAATATAACACACTACTTATTGTCCTCCGAATTTGTGCCTTGAGAAGAATATTATACCTCTTCACTCTCCTCCCTTGGGTGATTGGATGTTAGAGTTTTCTACTTCCTCCTTTCAACTTTGGAACCATCCTCTACTAGTGTAACACCCCTACATTGTATGTAAACCTTTGCTAACCTAAGCTAAGGAAAGCTAGGTATAATGTGTAACAAGAAAAGTAAATACTTTATTATGAAATAAATAAAATATTTTAATCACTTGGAAAATAGAGACACCAAGGGATGAGATTCTTGCCAAATCCCATTGGTGAATGGGAAGGGATAATTCTTTCATGATAGGACTTCTATATCAAATTCTAGATATGCTTAATGGATTGGAGATAAATATCCATTAAGCTAATTAGCTATGAAAGATGTTAAGTAAAGAAAAAAATAAAGGCCTTGCAGAGAGAAAGGCAAGATTTTATGATGAAAAGCCTCGCGGAAGATACAGGAAAGATTTTCTGGGAAAAGCCAAGGCAAATGGATAAAAAGATCTATAAAAGAGGGATGCCACTAATGGAAACCATATCATGAAAGAGGGTATTAAATACACATGGTAGAGATCAACAGGAGGCAATTCATCCATGGCAAGAACTCTCAGCTCGAGGGTGAACTGGTGAAAGCTAGTTCTAGGTTGGGTGGCAGTGCTCAATTATCCAAGTGACATTCTTTCCAATTGCTCTTGTCTGAACCACTTGCATGGGATGTACTGCATGTTTACTCCTTTCTTTTTATGTTGTTGAATCATTCAACTCAGATATATAGATGTATGTGTTATCTTTATGATATGATTATATACATATGTAGGGGATATCTATTACATCTAAATTTACTCACAATTAAATTTAGTGAAGGAATATACTATGTCTCTAAACTTATGTGATATCTTTGTTTTTACTGTGGCAAATATTTATGCATGAAACATTGATGTATGCAGAACAATTATGATTTAAGGCTTTAAATTGTATAGCCTATGGTTCAGGTTATCTATGTTATACATTATGCACCACAAGAATTGTGTTCAGTGAGGCTAGTTAGCTATTTATCCATATTGCATAAGACTTATGTCAGTAATACTTTCGACTATGCAAATAGGATTATGAATATGATTCATGGCCATACTAGCTACAATAAACTCAAGATAAAGTTCCATTAATGCTTGTATTGAGTCATCAAAGAATCTTATTGGTTGCATGCCATGATTAATTCTTTTCTCCAAGTTGTAATTCATGCTTAAGGGTTTATTTGACATGTAAGTCTTATAAATGGATCTAAAATTCCACATCATGGATCCAGTAAAGTATAGAAGGAGTTTTTAGTATTGTGTCCAGGGGGTATGGTTCATTACTTTTGATGTTGTCAAATTTTTAAGAGTATGATTATAGTTGCATGGATAATATTTGTTCATGTAATGATGGAATAATTATACTTGTGGCGACTATTGAATCTAACTTTACCAAAGTAAATTTAATGGGATCCTAGTAGGTAATTGCCAGATTGTGCCTAGAAATGGTATCAAAGCTCTAAGTTCAAACATTTCGGCCTATGGCCCCATCCACATCTATAATATATGAATAATTTGAGGTACTAGACTAGGTATTACACAAATAAGAGGTTCCAATAAGAATCCATAAAGGTTGAAATGACATCTTAATATTATTTATTCGAAGAGGACGAAATCGAAGATGATTTCAAACTAGGATTGTTATTCTGTTGTTATTCCCTTCGAGGTAACTACCTATTTATGTTGTAAATCCTTATTATATTTAATCGTTGTGAGTAAATGAACTTTGTTCAATAGTAAGATAGGAGGAAGTAATATAAGATAAGATAAAATATGAAGAAAGACAAGTCGAGATAAGTAATAGTACAAAAAAGGTAAATGCAAGTAGAAAGTGAAAGGTATTAAATTTTTAAAGTATGTTAGAGAGTAATAAGTCAATGCGTGGAATCAGATTTGAATTCTAATCTTAACCCCAAGCCACACATTTCACCAAGCCTTAGTAAAAAATTACATTGTGTGTTGGCAACATATTTTTTAATCTCTAACTACTGAAATTTCTCTAATTTTGGTCTTTGACCATCCATGGCTTTTGACCACTTAAAGTAAAAAATTTTGTTGAACAAAGAATATCTCTCCTGCAAATATAAATTATATCATACATATGAAGGAATTGTTAATGATGTTTTGTGTATAGACTTGGCAAACACAAGGGAGCCAATAAAGTGTCGGACGTAATTGTTAATGGAGCTAAAAATAGAGTACGAATACAAACATGGCAGGGAAGTTTTGGAATGCCAAAGGAATAATTTTCTAAAATATGAGCATGACTAATGTCTCAAATACTATTATTATCAACCAATATTACTGCTCCTGTGCCTTTCCATGTGACGATAAGTTTAAACCATGCTCAAATTATGTAAGGACAATTCGCCTCTCATTTCCTTGAAACAAGGGAAGATTTGATAACAAGTTTTGGTTTCAGAGTGTTGAGTCTTCTCATTGTTATGTTGAATATAGACTTTGACTATTAGTATTAGCAACATCAATAAAACTCATGTGTAGTGACACTACCCATAGGTGTTCACATGCGTTATAGAAGATAGAAATGTTGGTGGTTGGGAAATTAAAATAGTAGGCATGGTTCTGAACGCAAACCTAGGCATCACACAAATCTCGATCTCTATGACTGAGCTGGAGAAGCTCGCCTTTTACTGTTTCCTGAGCTGTCAACCATTGTTGCGTATAAACTATAAACACGCAGGAAAATTTCTTCGACAATGATTTCGAAATCATTGATGGTAGTATCTGTAAGTTATCGATTTCTAAAATCACTGACCCATCGCAAGCCTGCAATCCCATCACTCCTCCCCCTTTTGTTGCTCTTTCATTGTCCCTCGGATTCAATATGCTCTTTCCTCAGTTAACTCCTCAATTTTGTCCCTGGGATAAAATCATCTCCACCAATTTTCTTGTAAGTAGTTGTGGGATAAGCGATTGTGTGTGTATACAACAAGATTATAATATTTTAAATGAATGACTCTGAGAGATGACTTTCGGTTTTGGTGGCTTTATGAAGTGCGATGATGATTGGTAGTTTAAAACTCAAACAACACCCTTTCGATTGGATTACTGTTGTTTTCCTTTCAACGCGTTTTTTATTTTTGCTTGCCTTATCCATGGTTTTGGAGGCATTCGATTAATTGTTGTTTTCCTTTCAATGTGTTGTTTATTTTTTTTCCTTGCCTTATCCATGGGTCGGGATGTGTTTGATTGCGGATCAAAGTGGGCAGTGTGGATAAAAATTATCCCGATCTTCACATTGACAATGTAATCTTATCCCTATCTCTCTTATGCATGGCACGAAAATATCATTCTAAATCCCTCCTATATCTAGTCGATCTGAGGTTATTGATGTCGAGTGTCATCTTCAAACTCTTCCATAGAATATCATGGTGACCTTGCTTCCAATAGCAACAATGAATATAGAACAGGTGCATCTTCGCAGACAAGCAAGTGGCTCATGTCATGGAGCATCTAGCTCATTGAGTCACCTCATTGCCCAAGGGAGATCGGGAGTAGACCGAATCATGGAAGCCATCTTGGTAGGTGGAAATATTAACATGAAGAACCCTGATTCTAACAAGGTTGGTCAATTTATGGTTTTGTCTCAGAAGAAGAAGCTACGTGCCATTGCTTGGATGGGATCAAAGTGACAGGTTCTTGTGGATGCTTGAAGCCTACTAAGGTCCAAAGGCTGAACATATGTAATACATAAGAGGCCTCTTGGCACTATATGAAGTCGCAGCGCAACGAGAGAGAATGCTCAAGAAGGACCAGGACGTGGACACAAATATCGATGTCTCTGATACCAATTATACTTTGCATGTCCTATCATTGTTACTTGGAGTTGTGAAGGGGAATTACTGTAATAATCTATATCGTTCTACTGTTTTATTACAAGTGTAAATACTATGAGTTAATTACATAGATCACAAAGCAAATGAACTGTAGACCTGATTTAATTTATAACTGATATGTCTATAGTAATCACCAAGTATGTAATCTTTAGACATAGGCAGTCTCATTAACATATTAGTTAAGCATGGTTAGAGTAATGATTCTAGGTAAATGGTTAAAAGATACACCTATGCACATGCTCTACTGCAACTCGACACACTGTTATGCCATAAAGGGTGAATTAACTTAAATATTCCAACTGAGATAAAATATTGGATGAGACCAAACATGAAATTCAAAAGAACCATTCCACATTGAATCGGTTTACGTTAAGTTTTATTGATGTCAATTGTCCTCTTTAAGGATTTGAAATTCTGCCATTATCTCTCATATTCACTCGTTTTCACAAGATAGCTAGCATGGAGAGGTTAAGGGGGCGACTTAAGAACATCTGTGCAAGGTTCAAACTCCATAGTCGGTAGTTTTTAAATGGCAAGTAGTTCTCGAAAATTGGATATTCGACTCTTCTTACGAATTGCAGTGATTTTCAGATGCAGTAAGTAAATTATTTTTTTGCAACCCATAAGAATATGAATAATTTATGGTGATTAGGTTTTAAATATTGTATGGGTATCTTCTGTCGTTTGGAATAGGATGAGTGGGAAAATGCATTATGACATCAGCATGAAGACTTTTATGCCAACATCAACTTTTGTATTGGAAAATTTTTTGGTGCATGGAACACTTCATAAACCACATCACAATTGTTGTCAACGTGATTATTAGACACACTCACATCTGTTATTTTTGTATTTTTTTGTTACATGATTATATTCATAATAATGTGGTGTGAAATCCTCAAAGTTGGATTGTCCATTCTACTAAAAAAAAGAATAATCAACCATAATGCTAATGACCAAACACATTCATATACTTACATGCGGATATGAATGCAAGTATGACACGTTGTGTGCTTCATGCAGTGATGGCACAAATTTTCGTTAATTATCCTGGTTTAAAAAAACAAAATTTGATGTAAGGCTTTACAAATGATAGCCTAAAAATGATGTATGACGCATTACCCTGATAGGCCAAAATTTTATACGAGCTTGATGAATGAGCAAGGTTAGATGTAATACTTGCAATTTAGATTGAAATTCTCAAGTCTAAGCTATAGTAACATTGCGGTGATGAGAAACCATGTAAGATTATATTGGAACAAATAATTATGCAATAGAGAGTAATGCAATGAAATGAAAACAAATAATATATTGATTATTTAAATAAGTAAGAAAGGGTCTACCCTAAATTGGTTTTTTCTTTATGGGGCCTACATATTGAGTATTAGAAACTGTTATAACACAGTTTTAATGAGATATCGAATTATATAACATATATATCCTTCAAATTGAGGTAAGAGAAGGCTCAATTACTAAATGCCTCGACATAAGAAGAGTAAAGCATATAACTAGTTGTAGGAAAGATAATGGATATGAAAGTTATGCATAAATGATGGTGGTGAATAAGTGATTTTTAAAGTATGGTTATTAAAATTTGATGGATTTTATAGACATGGTCATCATATCATTTTATTGATATTAGAATTATATTATGATTTCTATGATTTCTATGCAAAGACCTACTTAAATAAAATACAAACTAATTCTGTTAAAAATAGTCCAATCAATGACATAACCTAATAAAGTTTGTACTCCTAGAGATATTAAGAATGGATGGAAGATAAAGGAAAGAAACAAGGATCTTCCCAAAGATTATGGGGAAAAGTCAAAGATAAAATATATAGAGGGAACCTATATAAACAGGGAAATTTTTAAGGATGGAATTTTATTTTAATGTTTAGAAAACCTTGGCAAATCTCACTAGTTCATAATATCCAATATGTAAAATGTTTAGCAATGTTTTTGTAGAAATATTCAAATTCATAATAATTTTATGCAATCTCTATATAAAATTTCTACGACTTTTACAGTAAAACAATTTTATACCATAAATTTTAGACGAATAATTTTTAGAAAAAATGGAAATTAGCGAATATGGTTTTTTGAAAAAACATCGAAAATTAGCCCAGTTGTGAATATTAGCCCCTGAAATTTTTCCTGTATATAAATCACCGAAATAAACCACATGGCATTCTATAAACATTAACTAGAGGAGATGGTTAATTGATTTCCATCCTAGAACAATTTTTGAAAGTCTTATTAAAATTGTGTTTATTGAAGAAGTTCCCCTGAAAAAAATACAGGTCTCTATATGTGGTATGAGATTATGTAATTTTAAAATTGTCTTTCAATATTTTAATATTTTTTTTTGTTTATCTACGTGTAATGATGCGGTTCATTTTGGATATGGTCTTGCCGCTAGTTAAGCCATTAATTCACCTTATTGGGAAGATGCTTCAAAGATACACTATTGAATGGAACTAGGTCTTACCAGGTTATTATTCAATATGCATATTTAATGTAACATGCATAGTTTTGAAACTAAAAATTTCTTTTGAGTAAAGCAATATCTCAATAATTATAACTAAGAGATGTAAGAGGCATCTAGATTGAACTAGGGTCAGAACTGTGAAGTGTATGCACACATGTAATACAACTCGCCATCTACATGATAATGTATGACTTAATAAGAAGGTCAATGGGGCTGGAACCCAACTGTACATCTGGTATAAGTACATAATAGGAGTGTAAAAGCATCTCCTAGTGCTTCTTGATTAGTAGCAATAACGAAGTATTAAATACAAGATCAAGTTCACTCAAATTCCAATATGTAAATTATTGCGATTCAAAGTATGCAACCTCAAAATTCACATTGATGTGCATATCCATCCAGATAAAGACCGGGTTCTATTAATGTCTCACAAATAGGAACCTTTCAAATCTGCACCAGGAAGAAGATGCTTCTAGTAGAATGATTGTAGATCTTACAAATGTATGCATTCAGGGAAGTGATAAGATTTAAATGATTTGTGTGTATATATAAACTTTATATGACAAACAGATTGATATGGTGGTGTTTGATGCACTTGAATTAAAAATAGAGCAATTTAAATGGAGCCTAGTGACTAGTAAGAAGTAAACTCAATTCAGAATATGAATAATCGAAATTAATAAACCAATCTTTATTAAACCTGAAGTTTTCACATTAATACAACCTATGATAATGATAATGAGAGGATCTTAGGCTGGTAGTAAAATAATTCACACATCAAGTGAAATGAAACATATAAAATGTTCTAGATGAGGAAAAGAGAGGATAACAAATCATGCAATAACTTGTTTCTAAATTAAGAAGATGATGGCAAAAGTGGACTCGTATTCAGGATTGTTGTGCACCAAAGATATTGGGTATCTAATAAATGGACAACTATATAATATGAAATGCATATTGTAACACTATTTCCTATTGAACAATATTGAAGAAGTTTGCTTGTCTGATTGCATTAATAGTGTTGTTTGGTTCTGAATATGACAATATAACAAATATTGCATAAACAACAGATGAATTCATGTTAATAAATTTGATAACTAATAAATGAGTTATATTCTCTTTGTTTTCAAGGGTGAATTAATGATAAAATGAGGTGTTAACATGTAAATACCCTAGGATCACACCCTAGTACACATAGTGCCTAAAACAATAGAGGGTGTGGAATTGAAAACATTGTAACTTTCATTTATAACTCATATATGGGGAGTCTACGTACTTGGAAACTGTTTTTTCAATGAGTTTAAATGTACAGTTAGTTATTCATGGCCAACAAGATGTTGGAAGAAGTGTAAAAAGAGAAATAGTAAGTCATATGACATGATTGGTTAAGTATGGGTTACTTTTAAGTAACAAATGATCATTTTCATGGTTAAAGATAAAGTTAAGGTTGTAGATTTTTATTGTGCATCTATTTTATCATTTCCTGAAAATTTCCTACAACGAAAAGATACATGAAAAGCGTTAGCTAAGTAAAGGCACTTGAATACTTTGACATAAAAAAATTCAGTTATACTCTGGTTGCATAATTCCTTATTCCCTAATCGACAAACCAAACATGGTTTGATTGGACTTGCCTAAAGGTAAATTGAATAGTTGAAGGAACTGTTAGCATAATACTAACATGGTTGGAAACATGTGGATGAAGTATATGTCACGCAGGTGATACTATGGACATCGGTATGGTGTAAAGGTTGTACAGGTGGTACTGTGTACAAGCGGTACATATAGTACCAATATGGATACATGTATTGCGTGATAATATATGACATGTATAGATGTGTGTAATACACAATATGTGAAGGTGCACATGAAGACATTGGGTGATTTACTGGTAAGGCAATCGATCTAGAGTGTGTACAGAGGCAAGATAAAAGTGGAAACTAGAAATTGGTATGGGAAACTAAGGGTAAGTATCCGTGTTTTGCTTCTGTCTTAGTATACATATGACATATGCTTCCACTTGTGATGGTTACATATGGGTTACAATTTTGATGGTTATGTTTGAGCTAACCTGATATGATATTTTATACATGGTGATTATTCGAATGTGCTAATTGAATTGTTGTGACTAATGCAGGAAAATTGCAGGAAGGAAGTGCTTGACAAGAACATAAAGGCTTTGGAAGAATGCATGGAAAGAACATGGATTTCTTCAAAGAAAATGAACATGAGGAATTATATTTAAATGGAGAGCAATATAACCCGTAGTTACTCAAATAATAGTACTGTATATCAAGTTATAATATTAAATGTGGTAAACAAAGTTGAGTTTCTGCATCTAAAATCTCTCACAAAATTGATCGAAACAAATGTTACAGGTAGTGATGGAAGGAGATGTGCTCCTTTGTAACTAATATATATTAGAAGATCTGCATCAAATGGAAAGGCCATGGGAGCCTGTAAATTCAAAGGCAACTACTTGTGAAGTACGAAATGATATTGTAAGATCCAGTAATACATTGAGGATGGTGTAAATTTAAGGGGGGAGTATGTAACACCCCTCCATTGTATGTAAAACTTTGCTAAACTAAGCTAAGAAATGCTAGGTCAGAATTGTAACAAAAAAAATAAATGTTTTATTATAAAATAAATAAAATATTTTAATCACTTGGAAAAGTGAGACACCAAGAGATGAGATTCTTGCCAAATCCCATTGATGAATGGGAAGGGATAATTGTTTCATGATAAGACTTCTAGATCCAATTCTAGATAAGCTTAATGGATTGGAGATAAATATTCGTTAATCTACTTAGCTAAAGAAAGATGATAAGTTAAGAAAAACATAAAATCATTGCGGAAGAGAAGGGCAAGCTTTTATGAGGAAAAGCCTCGTGGAAGATAAAGGTGAGCTTTTTTGGGAAAAGTTTAGGAAAATGGATAAAATGATCCATAAAAGAGGGACATTGTCAATAGAAACCATATCATGAAAGAGGGTATTAAATACCCATGGAAGAGATCAACAAGAGGTAGTTGATCCATTGCAAGAACTCTCTACTCGGGGGTGAACTGGTGAAAGCTATTCCTAGGTTAGGTGGCGGTGTTCGTTTATCCAAGTAACATTCTTTCCAACTGCTCTTTTCTGAATCACTTGCATGGGACGTATTATATGTTTACTCCTTTTTTTGTTGCTGAATCGTTCTTCTCAGATGTATAGATGTATGTGTTATCTTTATTAGATGATTATATATGGATGCAATGGATATCTATTGCATCTAAATTTACTCACAATTAAATTTAGTGAAGGAACATAATACATCTCTAAACTTATGTGATATCTCTATTTTTATTGTGGCAAATATTTATGCATGAGACATCGATGTATGTGAAACAGTTATGGTATAAGGCTTCAAATTGTATAACCTATGGTTCAGGTTATCTATGTTATACATTATGCGCCACAAGAACTGCGTCCAATGATGCTAGTTAGCTATTTATGCATATTGCATAAGATTTATGTCAGTAATACTTTCAACTATGCTAGTAGGATTATGATTATGATTCATGGCCATACTAGTTATAGTAGACTCAAGACAACATTCCATTAATGTTTGTGTTGAGTCATCAAAGAATCTTATAGGTTACATGCCATGATTAATTCTTTTCTCCAGGTTGTAATTGATGCTTAAGGGTTGATTTGACATGTAAGCCTTAAAAATGAATCTAAAAGTCCACGTCATGGATCTAGTAAAGTATAGAAGGTGTTTTTAGTATTGTGCCTAAGGGGTATGGTTCATTACTTTTAATGTTGCCAAATTTTTAAGAGGATGAGTATAGTTGCATGGATAATATTTGTTCATTTAATGATGAAATAATTATACTTGTAGCAACTATTGAATCTAACTTTAATCAAAGTAAATTTTATGGGAGCATAGTAGGTAATTGCCAAATTGCGCCCAGGGCGGATGTGACCGCTGGAAGATCATTTTGCTTTTGTTGAACTCCTTCCTCTACTTCTTAGACTTTGTTTTCTAGCCAATTTCTTATTTGTTCCTAAGGCTTCCTAGTAGGCATCCTCCATTGTCTTCAAGGGAAAGAGACCAATCTCATCTTAGATATCATACCTTAGTCCATTTATATATCTAGCCACCTTTCAACATCTTATTCTCACGCCAAACACATGTATTATCCTTAGAATTCAACCTTGACTTTTGCTTGGCTCTGCTGCTTCATGGGCAATGTGGCGTTCCTTGTGATTGGATAACTTGACCTTCGACCACTGAGAGTTTCGTTAGTATTACAACTACAACCATCATCCATACTTTTCGTAGTTCTTTTCGGGCCTAATTCGTAAGGCAATGGGTTAGCTTAACAGAAATTCAGTGATTTCCTTTTCTTCCAACCATTAGTATAACACTGAATAAGACATGCAATAAAATAGTAAACCCATAGTTTTATTATATTTTAGATTGTAGAAAATTACATACAAAAAAGTGATTTTTCATAGGCCTAGACATTAACAACATATATTTTCTCTTGTTTTATATCCCCCTCCTAAACAAAATATCTCCATAGAGAAAAATGTTGTAACAAACACCCTTGAAAGATTCCTTCATATGTCCCCATTCTAAAAGAGTCAATACCACTTTATACTATGAGTTAACTACATCTATCTTCTAAAAACATTTTAACAAAATTAACAAATTCTCATAACTTAAAATATCTTTAAAAAAACCATTTTCAATATTAAAAAAAAAAAGAGTTTCGTGAGATACTCTGCATCATGTTGTTTTTTCAAACTGTAACAGTTACCCATAGAAAATTATAAAATAAATTACGAAATATAATTAAACATTGAAAAGAAAAAATATCCCATAAACCCCAATTATTAAATAAATTAGCAAATATAATTAAACATCCAAAGGAAAAAGAAACAAAAAAAATTCATATAAACCCCTCTAGCCACTCAAAAAAGATCATTGAGTAAATTCCAAAAATATTTAAACATCGAAACGTAAAAAATGTGTCTATTCTATATCCATATCTTTTCACTTGACGCACAATTATGAATAGACCGCGGTGATTAATATCTGAGAGAAATATGGTACCACCCACCCACCATTGTGTTCTTTCGAAATGGCCAAGGTTATCCGTCCATCATAAATGGCCAAAAATTTGAAGTGACTCGTTGGAACTTGGTACGGTGCCAACGAAAAATTCGCGTCCAGAGCGTCTTTTTTATTCTCCATCACAAATGCCCACGAATGCTTTCCACGAAAAAATCACGTGAAGATATGGACAGAAATAGTTGAAGCTAAAAGTCATTTGGTTCCGTTCATCTATCTGGGCATTTCCATAATTAAATACGATTAAAATAATTAGTTACTTATCGTGATGATAGTTTCGGATGAGGCGGAAAAAAAATTGAAGATAAAGTTCGAACTTTTTAATTGTTTTGTTTGTTTTTTTTCTTATAATTAAGTTTGTGATTCGTATTTATTTAGATAATTAAATTTATGAATAAATTTTTTAAAAATATTTTATAAATATGTTTTTAGAGATTTAGTTTGGTTAGAAAACTTGGGTTAAATTGTATTTTTAAAGAACATAAGTTTTACATTAAATTGAATTTTTATGTTATTTAAAATTTGTTTTTTAAATTTATATATAAATTTATTCTAAAAAAAATTAAGACATTTAGTTATATAGAATTTACTTGTTAAATTTGTTATTGTAACAAATTCTATCTAATTTCGTACTCATAAACTTAGCTATTTGAAGACAACTAAAAGAAATTCTTAAACAGGTTACAAAACTCTATTCTAACCCATTCTTAACAAATTTCAAAATTAATTAAAAAACATAACGAATCCCTAACAAGTTTAAAAATTAATAAAAGAACATAACAAATCACTAACATGTTTGGAGCAAAATTTATCGCAAAACATAATCGAAAAAGTGCCAAACCCTAAAAAAGATACCAGGGTTGCCAAGTTCCAATTCTGGTTTTCAAAATTAATTAAAAAACACAACGAATCCCTAACAAGTTCCGAGCAAAATTAATCACAAAACATAATCGAAAAAGTGCCAAACCCTAAAAAAAATTGCAAATTGCACGGGTTTCCAAATTCCAATTCTGGGTCCATCGAATTATGCTAAAACCAGTTACAACTTGCGCGGGTTTCCAAATTCCAATTCTGTGTCCATCGTGTTATCGTAGAAACCAGTAGACAGATTTACCGAAAAATGGACGACTCTGCAGCCTTTTTTACTATCGTCTAATAATTGTACCTCAAAGGTGATGTTTTGTGTGAACTATTTATATTTCATCCTGTCGTACACAACTGTGGGCACACTGTAGCGGAAAGGCAAGTGATTAGCAATATGATTAATTTTAATGGAAAATAATGCTAAGAAAGCTGTTCCCTACATAATATATTTCGAGTGGAATTGTTTTGCTGATGAACAATGCTGGTGTTTGGAATCCAGAGGGGCCATGCACATTTCGCCGTGTTGCTTGCAAGATCAAGAAGAAATGTTCAGTGAAATGCGTGCTCGCTCCATATTTTCCGGTGCATGATCCGATGAAGTTTGTTTGGTTACGCAGAGTGTTCGGAAATGGCTATGTCATCAAGTTACTCCAGGTATCTTCAATGAAATGTGTGCTCGCTCCGTACTTCTGAAACATATCTGTAGTAATTTGATGACATGGCTATTTCCGAGTACTTTGTGTACCCAAAGAAACTTCAGGGGATCGTTTGCCGGAAAATATGGAACGAGCACGCATTTCTCTGGACATTTCTCTGTTAGATCTTGCAAGCAGGGCATGGAAATGTGGACGGCGTCTCTGTATTCCAACCATAGTGTTGTTTATCTGCAAAACAGATCTACAGGAAATATATTCTGTAAATGTTGACGGCGTCTCTGGATTCTAAGCGTTAGTGTTGTTCACATCTGCAAAACAAATCCACAGCAAAATATATCCTGTTGGTAACAGGTTTCTTAACATCTTTTTTTGTTTGGTTTAAATTCATTATTTACCAGTTGCTTACCTTTCTGTCGCTGCGTGTAGCCAAGTTTGAGGATGGAATAGAAATATTTTAAGTAATAAGTTTAATAAGTTATTTATAAAACATTTGTCATTAATTTTGCATTCCAACTATTATTCACTTTGCAGTGGAACATATCAGTGGTAATTTGATGGCATGACCATATACTTTCTGTACCCATATAAACTTCACGGGTCATCCGCTAAAAAATATTAGGGATTTATTTACGTTTACAAAATTGCTCAAAGGGATTTGGGGACATCCATAAAGAAGTATGTTTCTTGCTATTAGGGGCTGAGGGTCATGCCCAAGGGAGGAGAAAACAAGGTTGGCCTTCCCCTGACCTTGTGGGACTTATTGTCTAAGTATGTGCAAAACAATATCTGATAAAGTCATTGTAATAGCTTTCTGGAATGCCTTATTCACTTTGTTGGAGAGCACTAAGTAGGGTTTTTAACCTTGGTATAGGGTTTTCAAAGTCTGGTTACGTGTCAGTACAATCACAATCGCCTAACTTCTTGCGCCTCTCCATCTGTTTTTCTAATGAATTGTTTCTGTTATGGTTTTATAGGATCTTCCGACGGAGCAGCGAGATGATTCAGTAAGAAAACAAAAGATTTTACGAAGCAAGAGAAAATTTCGAGTTCCCGTATATCGCTGTGCAGGAGTAATCAATTATCTCCATAAAAAAATTGCAGGCGTACAATCGACAAAGGCAGAGTTGCAATCCCAATTGGCTTCTACCAAACCAGAGCTGGTTGACATTAACCAGAGACATGCGAATCACTGGAGGGTCATTACAAAATATCATGAAGGTTCGCGGTGTTGATTACATGTTTCTATGCAATGCAAAAATATGGTCAGTTGCAAGGGAGAACCTTAAAACTGTCTTTTTGTCATATGCAAAATTAGAAAGAGCACAAGTATGTTTACTAATGTGTTAATGTTTTGATAAATATATATTTTTTAAATTAATGCCTATAAGATAATTACTAGTATAAATCAAGGCCCTATTCGTTAAATTATGGTATTTTATAATGTTTTTAAGTAAACCCAAAAAGTAATTTTGTATTTGATAATTTATAGTGTAGTTTTATAATCATATCACATAAATGTCTTTTTTTTTCTTTTGCAAATTTAACTTTATTGTTATTAAAAAAGTTTTTTACCCAATAAAAATTTAACTTTATTGTTATTAAAAAAGCTTTTTACCCAATGAATATTTTTTTAACTATTTGTTTTTTACATTTCTGGCCTTTACTTTTTTTATATTTTTGGTTCCTTACATTTTTGGTTCAAATTCAAATTGACTTGTAGATTTTTCTTTTTTACCCTTTTTAGTACACTATTTTTTTTACTTTTTTCTTTTCTTACATCATTACACCTTCCAGAGTTATAGATATAGCTAAAATTGGAACAATACTTTGAAGAGCTCAATATTGGTTGAATATGCCTTTATTATTATTTCTTTCTCCCTATTGAATGGTCAGATTCCTGAGATAAATGCCAAAAGATAATTTGTTATCTAATAATTTTCATGGTAATTTCATTATTACATAAGGTAAAGATGAAAATATAAGATACTTTTAGAAATATAAATTATTTAGTGTTTACCTTTTTTATATTTCTGATTTCTCACATTTCTGGTTTAGATTGACTTATGGATTTTTCCTTTTTACCTTTTTCTTTCTTACACTAGTATACCCTTCTTTTTACCTTTTTGTTTTCTTACAGCAATACACCCTCCAGAGCTATAGATTTAGTTACAAAGTAGAACAATACTTGTAAGGAGCTAAATATCCGCAGGATATGCCCTTATTATTTTTTCTTTCTCCCTATTGAATGATCAAATCCCTGAGATAAATGCCAAAAAATAATTTGTTATTTAATAATTTTCAGAATAATTTCATTATTACACAAAATAAAAATGAAAATATAAAATAATTTTAAAAATATAAATTATTTGTATTTAAATATGAAAATATACCTTTTTTATCAATAATCCGAAAATAAAAAAATTTATACTAAAGGATAATAATTAGTAATCGACAACTTCCAAACCTCAAAAATATTTATCAGTCTTACTATTAGAAAAATGAACTTTTTAATTTGAATATAAAGAAATATATAAACCAAATTTGAAAATTAACTTATTTTTTTAATAACATGTAAAATTTCATTAACCGATGGGGTGTTAATGAAGCGCCAAGAGGTGCATATATAAAAGCGCTGTCATAACACTTGGGGGTTTGGTGAGGGCTGGTAATTAAAGGAGTAGTCTAAACCGGCGAAGGAATTGCCCCGGATTGTTTGACCGGCGGGAAAATTTCCGGCTCTGGCCCGTCACTCCAATTTCAAGGTCCGCCTTTCTGGGCAATCAGCGGCAGTGCTGCTATCATTAGGGCGACTACTATTTCCAACTCTATAGCAAAGTAAATGCAACTTAACATGTGAGGCAAATAGGGCTCGCCCTCTCTCTCCACGCTGCTATCTAGATTCACGTGCTGTCACTCAGAGGGGGAGCACTATTTGCCTCGCATGTCAGGCTGCATTTACTTTGCTATAGAGCTAGAAATAGGAGTTTCCACCACCAGACCGTAGCATAAGAATACCAAAGCGCTCGCCCTCTCTCTCCACGCTGCTATCTCGAGCCCTATTTACCTAGCATGTGAGAGTGCATTTACTTTGCTATAGAGGTAGAAATAAGAATTTCCCACCACCAAAAAGTTAATTTGAAATTTGATTTTGAATTTATTTACCGCCCAGCAGATGTTAAAATTTGAATTTATCTACCCGCTCAGCCGATGTTCCAATTTGAATTTATCTACCCACGCATTAATGGTAGGCTAATTTGAAATTTGATTTTGAATTTATCTACCCGCTCAGCCTATGTTCAAATTTGAATTTATCTACCTGCTCAGCCGATGTTCTTAGCAGCTACTGCAAGGAGAACATGGTGTTTATAATCTACACAGAACGTTTCTTCGGCATCCTGCGTGTCTTTTTAAAGCACTCGACACTCTGGTTTCTTATTTTTACGATAATAGCGGTTATGAATTCAAGCGCTGTTTATGAGAAAGTGTTGAAGCTTCTGTGTGGACTCCAACGAATTCTAAGGCATCCACTTTTACGTTTACGACCAGGCAGGCCATCTTTCATCGGTAAGTGGTGCTATGCCTAAATACGTTTACGAGAGCCAGCTGCGGGATGGAGGGACGCTGGAAGACTTTAAACTTCTGCTAAATTTGACCATGAGTGCTTTTGCAAAACATCACCTCTTGGACGACCGTCCAAGCCTGCTAGAACATAGAACTGGCTGACCAGTGCTTGTTCTCCTAAATTGCGCACAAGGTGAGTCTGTCTTTGCTACAGCGTTCAAGTTACAAACACTGAATCAAATGTGGAGGCGGTGGTTATTCTATAATATGTTAGAGTATACAAATAGATTAAATATCAAGTAAATTTATTTAAGTATTTCTGTAGGGTTGTGGTTTATTGTTGTATATGCTTTACTATTGCTGCAGCCTTGTAAGTGAGCGCACAGTGGTAGCATTACCACATTTAAGAGTTTTTGTTGACTGATATCTCTATTAGCCGGCTTCCATGATACATATATCTAGTTTCCATGATAACTCAACATGGTATCATTCAAGCTTAAACCACAAAAAGCCTCTAAGGAATCAAACACGATACTGGTTTCTCGTTTTCTGGTTTTGTATCAATTATGGTATCATTTTCATTTATATAAATATTTTTTCCGGTGAATTTCTGGTTTTTACATAATGGTTTATGTGAATTTCTGGTTTTTACATAATGGTTTATGTACACATTAAAACAAGTGTCGGAATTAAACAAAAACGTCCATGTATAACTGCTGGAATTAAACAAAAACGTGAATTTATAATTTGTGAATTCTTGGTTAAAAGATTTTAGGTAGGTAAATAATTTGTTTCTCCACTAGAGTGATGAAAGTTTTTGGAGATAATAATTTATAATTCTATAATAATAAGACGTTTATAGTTCTATTTATTAATCTAGATAATAATAAAAATTAGAAATTACCATTTTTTAATATTGTACCCTCAATGCGAACAGAGTGAATGCAAACGATGGAAGTAAGGTTTTGTAAATTAGTTTAATTAATTTATATTTATTTGTTTATGGTATACGATGTTAAAATTAGTATTTTTTAATAATTTTCCATATTAAATTATTATTATTTATATTATTTTTAAAATAAAATATATTAATTTACAAATAAAATCAATATAAATAAAGATTTATCAATTTCATTAATTAATTATATCTTTTATCATTTTTTTTAAAATAAAGATATTCATAAGATAATTTCTTTACATTTTAAATTATTTATATATACCAATTATCAATATTACACTTCTCAATATTTATATATCTCAATTATAATAACTAACACTTCTCAATCTTACATTTGAGTTCTTCCATGCCTAATATAAAATTATTGATAAATAAAGTCTTACACTTTAAGAGGAATATAGATTATTTTTTATACTCAAAGGTGTGATGACCATGAATAGAAAATGGATAAATAAAGTTGTTCTTTACTTCAAGGGAATATGGAGTATTTTTAAAAATATATTTTATTTTTATGTTTTTTTAATATTCATTTATATTTTAATTGTAGATTTGTTTGATAAAAAATTGAATCAATTCATAGGATTTAATCATAAAGAGTACTTTTATATATATATATATCTTTATAACTTTTATAATTAATCAATGAATATTATTGATTTTGTTTTATTATGGGTAATTTTTATTTTTTTTGGGGAAGTTGCATGTGGTTCTTGAGGCGTGACCCATGGCTTGAGGATTGGCAACCCAAGGGCATCTAAATCATCAAAGTCACCCAGGACCTGGCCTAAGACACACCAACCCTTAGTTGAATGGATTTTTTAGCATGTCTCCTCCCCCTAACACAAGGCACAACCACCTCCCATGAGGTTTAATCTTGGGTCGCCTTGTTGACGAGGCCCATCCTCAATTGGTTATGCTAGTTGGACTTATGACTATGGGTAATTATTTTTTAGCATGTCTCCTCCCGCTAGCACAAGGCACGACCACCCCCCTTGAGGTTTAATCCTAGGTCGCCTTGCTAACGAGGCCCATCCTCAATTGGTTATGCTAGTGGGACTTATGACTATGGGTAATTATTGTTAACAATAGTTAACTCTAGATCATTACGGTTCTTAATGGTTCACAATGCTTGATTGTAAATTGAGTATGGTATTGTGGTTGATTATAATTGGTTATGGTTGATAGTGCTTGACTATGGTTACACATGTTTGAGTATGATCACAAATTAACTATTGTTAAGTAAAAGTAACTACACTAGAGTGTCATACTTGAATTTTATTGAGTCGAGACCACAAGGGCTAAGTATGGTTATTGTAAGTTGAATTTGGTTAACAATGATTGACTATTGTGTGTGGTTGAATTTCATTCTATTGGTTAACCGTTGTTGGCTATAGTGTGTGGTTAACTTTGGCTCAATTTTGTTTACATAACCTTTGATGAATGCCACAATGCTTAAGGTAAAATTTTTAATAATTTAATTTAATGTCATATATTAAATATTTCATATTAAATAATAATAATACATTACACCTTAGTAAATTTGCCTCTTCTAGATCATGCTAAATAGATAAGAGTTTAAAATGGACTTACATTGGTTAATTCTATAGACTTTGTCATTTTCTCTAGTTCAATAAATAAAAGTCTACACACTTAGAAGAAAAAAAAACATATAAATAATAAGATAAGCAAGAATGCTTGTAATGAGATTTATAATTATACTAATTAAAAATATTTCCATATTATAATATATACATATTAGTTTTATATTATGATATATTACCTCATGTCAATAAGTGAATAATATTAATACTATTCCTTAAGATTAATATTAAGAATTATTATTATTTACTACAACAATAATCAAAGTGGGGTAGTGTTATCCACCACATGTATATACATCCTAATTAAATTATTAAATCATTTTACGGGCATTATTTAATTCAACATATGGTATAGATTTAGAGTTTCGCAACTCTGAGGGTTAGCTCAATTAGACGAGTTACTATTGTTAAATCACCTTGTTATTGAGAGGTCACAGAGTCAATTCTCCTTGACACCCTTGAGGTTAGGATTTGCTAATAAGTTAGCGGGATGTGATCCCTTCGAGTGGTTCTGCCTTGATATTTCCTCAGAGAAAAAAGAAATCAAAATTCCATTTGTAATTCGCAGAGAAAGTCTCACCTCTCAAGTACCTTCCTTGTATCTAAGTCAAATGTTTTCTATTAAATACCTACAAAATCATGAAATGAAGCATTAACATAACTTAAAGATGATTCATAAATAGTGTGACTATGTTACACTGAAGTCTCCTAGAATTTTCCTATAGGTTTTACAGTTCAAGAAGATTCAGTGATTATAGATTAAGCCAAACAATGACTAAGTATGGATCAAAATACGCATGCCCTTCTTCACTTCCCTATTACCCTATGGAATTATATCATCTTATGCATGATATGATGTGTATAGAAATCTTGGCTATTCAAATATGTTATACAACCATTGATGCAATAGTGGTTGTTGGTTCTTGTTTGTTAAATGGCTTGTTTCTTTATAAGAAACCATTGATGTTTGGCAAGAGATATGATTTGTATACGGATGACATACATGTCATATACAAGTGATTCTATTAAATAACGCCCATAAAATTAAATGGACGTGAAACCAAGTAAGGCTATATCCCATTGACATAGAAATAAACAAAGACAACTTGAGGTGAGTTTAACACAAAGGTTGAAATATTCCAAGGTGCCATCAACCAAATGATGATCTAGATGAGAAAAGCTTAAAAACCCTAGAAGAGTCTAGAACAAATCCATAGCTCAAAACGTGAAACTATCTTTATCAACCATCCTTTGTTCCTTTTATATATATTAATTCACATGTGAGAGAGTGGAGAAAATAATTGTGGATCATCACTACATAAATATCACAAAGGGGGACCTCACTATGACACAACATACAATTCCCATGCATAATGTGGTCATAATTTGTAGAAGGGGATATGGAATAATGTCCCCCATTTAATATATATTGCCCATGGTATTATTCTCAGCAAGTATACATATAGTTAGTGCCTACAACTTACAAATCCTATTTGATTTCAAACGTATAACCTTCAAAAAGGAAACCACATGTTATTATCATTAGATTAATTCAATATCTATAAGAATATCTTTGTCAAACCAGGAGGTAACTCCTCAAAATCAATTCATTATATTCATTCAGGTTGGTCTTTATTATATACATGAGGGGGAGACTGTTCATTTCATCTCCCGGTGACTCTTCATATTTTCCATTATTTATTTACATCAGTTACACTTATTCACCCAATCCTGATGATTAGGTGTCAACATTCCCCCCCTTAATCTGAAGGGATGTTGGTGAGACCAAGCATCGTTCTGAATCGTTCAAGATTTTCTCTTCCAAGCGCTTTGGTGAAGATGTCTACAATTTGCTCATTAGTGGAACAATGGTGGAGATGAATTGTTTTGGCCTCAACATGATGTCGAATCAGATGATATCTAGTATTGATGTGCTTCGTTTGATCATGGAACTTTGGGTTTTTGGCCAACTTTATTGCCGAGGTATTGTCAATCTTGAGTGGAGTCGATTGCACTTGTTTTACCTGCAAATCTTCAAGAATTTTACTGAGCCACACAATTTCTTTTGTTGCCTCAGCTGTTGCCACATATTCTGCTTCTGTTGTGGAATCAGTTGGAATTGATTGCTTGTGTGATCTCCAAGAGACAGCTCCTGATCCAAGACTCATAACATAACCTACAGTAGATACCCCAGTTTCTTTGTCTCCATCGAAGTCTGAATCAGAGTATCCAATCAAGCTGAAGTCATCCAACTGTGTATACTTGATTCCAAAGTCTTGAGTTCCCTTCAAGTACCTTAGAACTCTTTTTGAAGTAGACCAATGTCCCTCACCAGGCTTTTGCATAAACCTAGAGATGATTCCAACAACAAATGAAATGTCTGGTCTGGTAGTAGTTAGGTAGTTGAGACTTCCTACAAGCTATCTATACTTTTTGCATCCTCAAATTCTTTTCCTTCAATGGATGTGAGCTTTAAGTTTTGTTCCATTGGAGTAGTAAGAGGATTGCATTCTGTCATGCCAACCCTGTTCAATAGACCTCCAACGTACGTTTTTTGAGAAATAAATATGGACTTCGGATGTTGAGTTACTTCAATACCAAGATAGTAATGAACATATCCCAAATCAGTCATTTCAAAACCTTTCCTCAATTCCTTCTTTATGGATGTAATGTAGCTTTCATTGTTCCCTGTCATCAAAAGATCATCTACATATACCACAAGATATACAACTATTTTGCCAACTTTCTTGACAAATAAAGTTGCATCATCAATATCATAATGTTTGAAATTGAGTTTTGGAAGATGCTCAATTAGTTTTTCATACCAGGCTCGCGGTGCTTGTTTGAGGCCATACAAGGATTTCACAAGTTTGCATACTTTATGTTCGTGTCCTTTCACAACAAATCTTTCAAGCCGGGACATAAAAACATTCTCTTTTAGATCTCCATTCAAGAAAGAAGTTTTTACATCCATTTGAGGGAATTTCCAACCATTTTGAGCTGCTAGGGAAAAGAGTGTTCGGATGGTAGCCCATTTTGCTATGGGGGAAAAAGTCCTCATAATTGACCCCTTCCTTCTGTGCAAAACCTTTTGCCACAAGCCTGGTTTTGTGCTTGCCAAGTGAGCCATTAGCTTTATACTTGTTCTTGTAGACCCACTTGTTATCGAGAAATATAGTGTCTATTCAAAGCTGTTAGTCCCACTAAGACAGGTAGTTGTCTTAGAAACAAACAAACTAAAGTTACTTTCTTTTTCCTTTATGAGAAGTAGATAGGAGAGGAGCAAAGGATACCAACCTCAATATTTCGCTTGGTTCCTTGCTTGTTCCTTCTCCCCTCTGACAAATCTTTGCCGCTACTTCCTTGCTTACCCCGCTTCAAAGAGTACTTGTAAAGTCAAACCAACATAATACCTTCAAAGTACAAAGATCTACAATCATAAACAATATAGGACTAGATATATATTGACCACACAAATGCATATATCATCAAACATACAAGAATGTGCACGAAAACTTGAATAGATTTATTGATAGAAAGATTAGAAGAGAGGATTACAACCCATTGATCTGACCCAGTGTCATCCTCCCAGCATGAAAGCCCTTCTTCACCTCATGAAAAGCTTAGATCACCCAACACTGTGATGTTCCACCAGGAAACCAGCAACACTTCCTTACAAGATATAAAACTCCAGCCTCTGGATCTCTGGGATGAGGGATCCATATATAGATGTTTGCAGGGGGATGAGTCAGCTTCTGGGATTTTGATTAGTGTCCTCTCTCTAATAGTTCTTGGTTCCACTTGGAGATTCATGATCTCTTACTCATCCTTGGGCGAATTCAGAGAGGCAAGTGTCACAGGAGAAGTTTCTAAAAGATTCCATGATCATCCACCTCGCAAACTATCTCCGCCATTTGTTTACTCTCACCCATCGCACCCTACAGAAGGGATTTTTAGTATGCATTGCACTTTTTGCATGTGGCAGGCGAGATGCATCACACCCTTAGCACTGAGCAGTCTGTATGGTCTAGTTTTGACTAGTTCTGAGCAGTTTTCCATGGAGAACTTCTGGGAGATGATGTAATCAGCTGACCTTGCTCCTTTAGGGTATGAAACAACACTTTTAGGGACTTAGAAGCCCTTGGTTTATGGACATATGTGATTGGGGTTGCAGTGCCCAAATATGTCTATAACACCACTTGCAACCAATTGGTTTGGTTCCTAATGTAGGATCAACCAACTTCCAAGTGCCATTCTTTATCAAGGCATCATACACCTTTTGTATCGCTTCTTTCCATTCATAATGAGAAGAAACTTCTTTGAAGGAAGTTGGTTCGAAATCTGTAGACAAATTCAATTCACAATCATAAGAAACATCCATATCAACAGGTGAATCAGAGTCATCTACATCACCTCTATTTTGCTGGTTTGAATTTCTAGTTCCTGTCTTTCCAACCTCATCAGAATGAACGCTTTCAAGTGTCTTTGTCAGCCACTTTGGGGGACCTTTCTCATATGGTCCAGGCTTCTCTGTTGATTGAGTTGGGACTAAATCAAGATTGAGTCTCCCAATTCTATCAATCACATCACTAAAATTATTATCCATTGTTGGAATTTCATGCGGGGGAGAGAGTTCTTCAGAAAAAGATTCCATAGAGAGATCTAGTATAGGAACCCCCCCTTCAAGATGTGGAATCTGATTATCAAATTCTTGAAATGATTTTGCATTTGCGAATCTATCCAAGCGATCAAGTTGTCGCTCAACAACATTGTCAGTTTTGGATGTTTCAAGAAAGATTACATCTCTAGATACAACAAACTTTTTATTGACTTCATCATAGAGACGGTATTCTTTGGAGGTGTTTGAATACCCCAGGAAGATACACTTACGACTTCTTCCACCAAGTTTGTTTCTATGTACCTTTGGTATCAAGGCATAACAGGTGGAACCAAAGACCCTGAGATGTTTTACCGAAGGAATGTGCCCATACCACATTTCATATAGAGTCTTGTTTCTAATAGCATTAGATGGACATCTATTCTTTATATATATAGCACATAGAATTGCATTAGCCCAAAACATCAATTTTACATTTTTGAAAAACATCATGGAGCACACCATATTTAAAATTGTCCTATTCATTCTTTCAGCTACACCATTCTGTTGGGGATTATAAGGCACAGTCGTTTGATGTTTGATTCCATGTTGGCGAAGATAGTTTTCAAATTCATTTGATGTGTATTCTTTTCCATTATCAATGCAAATAGACCCAATATGAGATTGTGCATCATTTTCAATCCATTTATGAAAATTCTTGAATGTTTGAAAAGCATCAGATTTTGTTAAATTTAGGTATGTTCTATGCTAGAGCAATTTATTTAAATTTTCACAGTTTAGCAATCACATCAACATTACGATAAACTGCAGATAAAACATAAATACAAAACGCAGAAGACAAGCCAAGACGTGGAGAGGAGAAGATCACATGAAGAATGTGTGTACAAATGACTTCAAATCCTCTTCTATTTATACTAAAACGAAGATGATGAATAGACA
>APFE031299389.1:97556-116965 GCA_000404065.3 Pinus taeda | reverse complement strand
ATATTATTTTATTATTAATGGAGAAAATGGTTACATTGTTGTAACTTTCTCCCTAGTTTAGGATTAGTTCCTATAGTTATGGGGTTTGGGTGCAACTTCCTATTTCCTAGTATTGTATTTAATGATGTAATCTTTTGATTGAAGAGTATAGAGTGAACGAGAGAAATCTCTCAAGTTTTGTGAGTGTAGTCTCCAGGTGCAGGCCACACCTGAGAGCTACATCTCTTTCTTTTCAATTCAGTGCATATTTTATCTGCCACTCCAATTTGGAGGTCCGCTCCTCTCAGCGAGCAACCGCCTCCGTAGGTACTGCCACCACCACAACGTAGCATTGGAATACTAGGGTATACAATACAATATACGCATTAATGGCAGGCTAATTTGAAATTTGATTTGAATTTATCTACTCGCTCAATTTGAATTTATCTACCTGCTCAGTCAATGTTCTTAGCAGCTACTGCAAGGAGAACATGTTTATAATCTACACAGAAAGTTTTTTCGGCATCCTGCGTGTCTTTTGAAAGCACTCGGCACTATGGTTTCTCATTTTTACGATAATAGCAGTTATGAATTCAATCGCTATTCATGAGAAGGTGTTGAAGTTTTTGTGTGGACTCCAACAAATTCTAAGGCATCCACTCTTACGTTTACGACCAGGCAGCCCATCTTTCATCGGTAAGGGGTGCTATACCTAAATAAGTTTACGAGCCAGCTGTGGAATGGAGGGACGCTCGAAGACTTTAAACTTCTGCTAAGTTTGGCCAGGAGTGCTTTTGCAAAACATCACCTCTTCGACGATCGTCCAAGCCAGCTAGAACTGGCTGACCAGTGCTTGTTCTCCTAAATTGCCTACAAGCTGAGTCAGTCTTTGCTACGGTGTTCAAGTTCCTAAATTTCCCACAAGTTGAGTCTGTCTTTGCTACGGTGTTCAAGTTCAATCAAATGTGGAGGCCGTGGTTATTCTATAATATGTCAGAGTATACAGATAGATTAAATATCACTTAAATTTATGTATGTATTTCTGTAGGGTTGTGGTTTATTGTTGTATATGCTTTACTATTGCTCCAGCCTTGTAAGTGAGCGCACAATGGTGACATTCAAGAGTTTTTGTTGACTAATATATGTATATGATGGCTTCCATGATACTGGTTTTTGTTGAATGATATATCTAGCTTCCATGATAATGCCGGTGAAGTTCAACTGGGGATTCTGAAAACTCAACATGGTATCATTCAAGATTAAACGACAAAATGCCTCTAAGGAATCAAACATGATACTCGTTTCTAGGTTTCTATCAATTATGGTATCATTTTCATTTACATAAATATTTTTGACTGTGAATTTCTGGTTTTTACATAATGTTTTATCTACAAATCAAAGATCAAATGTATTATGCACATGTCGGAATTAAACAAAAACGTCAATGTAGAACTGCTGGAATTAAACAAAAACGTGAATTTATAATTTGTGAATTCTTGTTAAAAGATTTTAGAATTTATAATCAACCACAATTAACTAAAGATAACCATACTCAATTTACAATCAACCATAGTGAACCATTAAGAATCGTAATGATTTAGAGTTAATTATTGTTAATAATTATCTAGTCATCAAGTTCCACTAGCATAGCTAGTTGAGGATGGGACTCGTGAGCAAGGGGGTGGTTGTGCCTTTTGCTCGGGGAAGGAGATGCTAAAAAATCCATTGAGGGAAGGGTTGGTGTGGCGCGATCCCCTAGTGACTTTGATAGTTTAGAGGCCCTGGGTCACAGATCCTCAAGCCATAGTTCAAGCCTAGAGAACCACATACAACTTGAAAAAAAAAATACCTATAATCAAACAAAATCAATTATAGTCATTGATTAATTATACAAGTTATAAAATATTATATATATAAAATACTCTTTATGACTAAATCTTATGAATTGATTCAATTTTTTATCAAACAAATCTACAATTAAAAATATAAATGAAATATTAAAAAAACATAAAAATAAAATATGTTTTTGAAAACACTTTATATTCCCATGAAGTAAAGTACAACTTTATTTATCTATTTTCTTTTCATGGCCATCACACCTTTGAGCATAAAAATAACCTATATTCCTCTTTAAGTGTAAGAGATTTATTTATCAATAATTTTATAGCCATGGAAGAACCCAAATGTAAAATTGAGAAGTATTAGTTATGATAATTGAGATATATAAATATTGAGAAGTGTTAGTAGGTTTATGCTTACGAGTGTTTGTAGTAATGGGGATCAATGTCTCATGTAGTTTGGTGCCTAAAAATCTTGCATCAGTGGGGATTGGTTTTTCCTATAGGTTGGTGCCTATAAAAAAACTACGGGGATTATATTTTCCTATAGCTTGGTGCATATAGAGAAACAAATGGGATTGGTGTCTCTTGTAACTGGCACCTACAAAGTAGAAAAGGTGATCAATATATCCTATAGGTTGGTGCCTACAAAACAATAAAGGGGATTAGTGTCTCTTATAGGATGGTTCCTATAAGATATTTCATATAAAGGAAAACAAATTGTTTTCTCCCATAAGTTTTTCCACATATATTTTGTGTTACTTGTTGAACTTATGATATAGATGCTTTATGATGTGCAAATATTAAGTAAGTAATGATTTTCATTATCCTAATTCACTCCCCATCTAATTATAGTTGTGAATTCCAACAATTGATATCAGAGTAGGTTCCTTCATAAGTAACCTAACCACGAGAAGGAAGATCTCAATAGGACCATGGCTAACCAAGACGTCTCTTACACAAACAAAGCTCCATTATTGGATGGATCAAATTATGCTTTCTCGAAGATAAGGATGAGACATATCTGATGTCTCTTGGTTTTAATGTGTGGCAGTCTATAATAAATGGAAGGAAGGATGATAAGCATATTGCAGAAGTCACGAACCCCATATTGGGTGGCATATCGAAATAAAATTTCAATAAGGTGATTCATTCTGAAATAGAAAAATAAATATTGGATAAGCTACAAAGTATCTATCAAGGGGATGACATTGACACTGCATATGAAATGAAGACAAAAATGTGAAATCAAAACGAGGTAGTCTCTAATGGTTCAAGGAAAATAGGAAAGTTTAAAGATTGTGATTAATCTAGTAATATGTTACATGTAGAAAGTGCAATCCATCTCAAGGGAAACTAGCGTAGACAAATGTAAGCTACCACTTTTTTACAATTAAGTTACTAGTCAATTAAATGAAGATTTAGAATCATAGGAAGAAGTTAAATGTTTAAAGCACAATGCTCTAAGTGTAATTCAAATGGTTGATAAATGACATGAGGTCAGATTTTACTTTAAACATTGTAAAACACAGAAGGAAGGTTATGGAAGATAAGTGGCAAAAGAAACTAGGACTTCAAAAAATTTATATGTACTTAATAAATTCAGAGGAGAAAATCGTTTTACGAGACTATTATCTCTCTTATGTAGCACCTTGGGATGCATTACGAATATGGGGACTTTTGAGAGTGGGATACAAGAAACAGATGCTGAAATGAAGAGTTTCTAGGATATGTATTAGCATCTAAAGTGAAGTGAATGGTGAAATTCAATTGGAAAAAAAAAACAAAAACAAAAAAACAAATGGGAGAGCTTTAAATAAGGAGAACAATCAATAGAGGGGGATCTCAATTTGATGTGAAACAAGTTAAGTTGTAGAAAAAAAGAAGCATAAGCCCAGGGGGAGCAATCCCAAAAAGATGAATTAAAAGGAACTTCAAGCACATAAGGAGAAGTCTCAAGAAAAGAGTTATAGAAAAGGAAATGTTACATGTAGGGACAAATAGACATAGCCTTGAGAGCGGGAGCCTAGTTGTAGACAAACGAGAAGTAAGAAATCATAGAAAGTAAATGAGTTTTATTAATATCTTAGGGGAAGAAACTGCAACAATAAGTAAAAATGACCCTTTCTAATTGATGTCAAAGGGCTAGAATACAAAGACATAAGGAGAGAGGCCATACACGGGGAGCAGCTGTAGTTACTTAAAGAAGTTCCAAATAGAGGAAGATTTCTAGTCATTAAAAAGAATTGTAAATAGAGGAAGAATCATAGACTTCAAGAAAAAATTTACAAAGAAAAAGAGTCACAAGTAGGGATAAGAACAAGCTCAGGGGGAGTATCCATTTGCCAGTGATGTCAAAGAAAGAGAAGTTCTAGGCACAAGGAGAATTGCAAATAGGGGAATTTATAAAGTATTGTTGCATATTTCACTGAGGGTTGACATCAATAATAAAGAGGGAGATTGTTAGAAATACAAAGACATGGCAAAGACTAGTTAATCCCAAGATAAATATTGGAAAGTAAAGGTTGTTGGAAATATTGTTTTCAGAATTTTGATGGCCAATTTGTATACCTTATATTTGAAGGGATTTTGACTCCAATTACCTATCTCCAATGAGAGCATGAGATATATGGTTGGAAAGTACAAGCAAACTGACGTAGAAGGAAAGTATGATATCATATTGATGATCCAACCAAGGTACAAGTAGGTCGACCCAACCATTTTTACAAGCCCATAAGTGAAAGTAGAAACATTATAAATAAAGGGAGTATGAGTGGATTTGATCACCAATTCATCTAAGAACATATATGATGTTGCAAGAGGAGATGAGGAATAACTTTTGGAGGGATTCTTGGAGTCTAAAGGTGGAAGTAAAAATGTGATTTATGAGGTGAACGAGTCATTAGAAATTTTTATACATAAATTTTCTTTTATGAGGTTTAAAAATTTGAGACTTAAAGTATATAAATAGAAGATATTCATATACCTTAGGTTCAATTTTTAGACCTTGATTCACTATAATTTCAGAGATATGGTCTAAGTTAGGCTTCTGGAATGCTCTTGAAATCTTCTTCAAGGATGTCAGCCTAGAATTTTTCTATAACGTTTTCTATAGGATGTTTTAGACCATAAAAATTAAGGGATATAAATATAATATCATCATGAACATGTTCTTTAAATTTAAAACCTTGGTGCACTACAATTTTGGAAATATGCTCCAAGGAAATCAGGCTTCCTAAATGCTCCAAAAATTTCTTCAAACATGATAGTTTTGTTTCTGCACTATATATTTCTCTTTTTGATGTTTTAGAGTCTAAAATATATAGGAAATTTTAGACTCCGTTTCACAATAATTTGAGAGATATGATATGAAGAATGTGGTTTTCTTGAATTCTCCAAAAACATGTTTCAAATAAGTGAACTTAGAATTATTGCTATAAATTTTTTCTAAGATGTTTCAAACTATGAAATTTGGAAGAGCTAGAGAACATATCTCAGGGAACTTATGATAGAAATTTTAGAAGTTGTTTCACTACAATTTAGGATATATTAAATGAAGAATTTAATGCTCCTAAATTCTCTTCAAATGTGCTTCAAATAGGTTAGTTTGTAATTTTTTCCATAACATTATTTTTGATATGGTTCAGGCTATAAAATTTGGATGAGACAAAAGAGATATCTAGATAACTGTGGTGGAAATTTCAAAACCATGTTTTCAAAATTATATATATGGTATGTTGTGAAAATGCATTCTTTGGAAGAAACCAAAAGCAACAATTTTTAGGAAAAGTAGACGTAATAAAGGAAGAAGTGGTACATAGACCTAGTGAAGGAAAAAGTAACTAACAAACCTGGTAAATGAAAAAGTAACCAAAAAACTTCCTGAATGTGGAAGGAACTAACATATATTATGAATAACCAAGTAGATTTAGTGAAATATGTTGGTACCTATAAATATTTGCAACAATGTGGTTTAGTGGCTTGTGTAGGTTGGTCCCTAAAAATCTTGTTGTAATGGGGATTGGTGTCTTCTATAGATTAGTGCCTATAAAATAATATAGGGGATTGGTGTATGCTTTACTTCATTAGCTTTATGGATAAGAAAACATGTTTTTGTATGCCTTATTGTGCTAGATTTCCTCCAAAAGGAAACATGTGTTTACATGCTCTATTGTGTTAAGCATTGTTTTGGAAAGTGTATGCATTTTCATAGGAATAACATTCGTTGTGTTAGTTTTCTTTACGCATTTGCATGTACCAAAAGTGATAGCTGAAGGGCTAGTTCTCTTGATAAAATTTATGTAATTTGCATGCACGAAGATCATAACTGATGTGTTAGTTTCCTTTAAAGGAATGTCTGGACAATTGTAGTGATTTGTCTTGCAAGAACTTGTGCTCGTGTAAATGAAATATTAGATAATGGGGTATTTATTTTATAGACATGCTTTGATGGTTACATGCTTATAAATTGTGCATATGCATTGTTGTTAAAGGCAACATGTCACGATACTTTGCTTATATTTCATGAATGTGTATGAATAGATGGTGAGGCATCATCTAGTATAGATTTATGAACTGGTTGATTAATACTTTAGGTAATCATGATATCAACGTATGCTAACAATATCAATGGTAGGAAAGTTTATGATTAATATGGTGGCAGTTAAATAATTAATGGTCCATGCAGGTGAGTGTAAGCTACTGGATGGTCCATTGAAGGAACAACCAAGCCACAAAGGCATGAAGATTAGAGATTTGTGGGTAAATGGTGGCATGATGATTGTAACAGCTTTTAACAAGTTATGTTATTTTTGAGATGATATTATTTGCAATATATTATAATAATTCTCAAGGGATGGACTCCCTTATAACCATTGAGTGAGGGGTGAACACCCTCACAAGCGTTTAATAATAAAATTAAGCTTTTGCTAGTTTTGTCCCTACGGAGTTTTGAGTGTATATTGGTGTCTAATGATGTGGTTGCATGTTGTGTTATTCTTATGACGTTGATTCCTTGCATGATGTGACTTTTGTATTGTCAAAAATATGATTAAATAATAGAGTTAAAATAATCATGGAATTGATGCAAGGTTATGTCAGAGAGTTTATGTTAATATGCTACAACAGTAGTTGCTAATGGTGGTGTAATTTGCTATTCTGTTACGAAAGTTACACTATGTAATGATGAAAATTCTATCTAATGGTTAATGAGGAATATGAAATAGTAATTTGGATATCTACATGTGGGTAAATTATGTAAAAAAATTCTAACTCCATACATTTTCATGCGAGGTTACCAGGGAATGTTACAAGTGGTATCAGAGCTGAAGTTTGCAGCATTGGCACCTTTGGGAATTGTTAAGCAGAAAAGAAATTGAGGTTTGCTACTAGTGAGCATCAACTTAGGTATGAGTCTAACAGTTTACATATTAATATATACAATAGACTACTTTTGGCTTGATATGCATGATGCATGTTTATAACTGCATTGAAGAGTAATAAGTAATAAAGTCTACTGCAAAACTATGTTCATGAAATTTGAACCCTGTTGAGGATAAAAGAAGATAAATATTTTTTGCACCTATGAACAACCTGAGTATGCACTAGTGAAAGTGAGAATAAACTACCTATCTTTGCAAATATGAAATATTAATGATACATTTAATGAACATGACTAAAGTTACAATGCAATATTGATAAACAATAAATTCATGAATGAAAAATATGGGGAATTTCCTTGAAGAGGAAGATAGAGTGTTTTAAAAGGATATTGAAAGAACCCATCTTGATGTTAAAAAAAAAACCACGAGTCGAGGAGTCAGAGATGACTATAATAACTACTTGCTGATTGAGTTTTGATCATGGCTGATTAGTTAGTGTTGTAGGACTAAATATTAAAACCTATATTCATGAATTGGAAATGATTTAATATTATTGCAAGTTGTAGATAAGTGATTATGGTAGTTACTTCATGTATCGATATGTTGGTAACAATGCACTGTGGGAATTAGAAATGTTGGATTGTTATCCTAACTATTATTTCCATTTACATGTTAATGAATATTTACATATAATTGAATGCATGATAGTATTGTACACATGAAAATAAAATGATTGTGAAAGTGAATACTTATTTATGACTAACATTGCTGATGGGATTAAGCAGGGGTAGCTAAATGGCTTCAAGAAAAGCTTTGAAAGTCAAATGTTGCAATGTGAATTAGAACCATAAATGACAAAGTATAATGTTATGATATGCATGATTTTTTTATTTGGAAAAAAATAGAATGTATATCACATGTATGTAAGTTATGTTTCCTATTAATCTAGATATTGTGGACCCATGCTAAGGGTTAAGTATATATTCATGGTGTACATAAATGTTTCTTTTGTTAATGATAATGTACTAATGGTTCATTATGAAAATCATTATGGGAAAGAGTGCTAAAAGAGAATTTTACATGCCAGACAATTGTGGACAATTGTGAAATCCTAGGAGGCCTTGGGGTTGATGGTGGTTGCCTGCTCAGAGGGGTTGATGGCACTTACTTTCCTAGATTTCCTCTCCCTAGAGATAAATTATCTAAATAAGGGAAAAGATTTCGCAAAGATGGTGAAGAGGGGAAAATGTTTGAGGCAACTCTGTTGATTTGGAACCTGTTGGACGAGGCCCAAAATTCCTCATAGATGCGACGTTATCAAAGGAATAGGCAGGACATCGCCAAGAGGAATCTTGTATTAGACCCTTTGTGGTCATTGGAATTCTTGAGCTAGTTTTCCAATGGAATTCCATAATGGACCTAGTATGGTCTCTATCAGAAAATTGTCTGAATGTGAAATTGGCCTTATTTGGTTCTGGAAACTAGTTGCCATGGGTTGGGAGGAGCATTCTTTTGCCACTGTGATTCTCCTAGTAGAAAGAATTAACTAATTAGTTATGTGTTGTGTTAAAAATGAATTTTATATATAATTGTGTAAACATGTTGTGTACATCTTGACAGGAAAGGAGTCTATTTCTCAATAAGGAATTATTGGTAGTGGAGTTCCTTTATTGTATTAATAATCTTTTGAATGTCTTAGCAGGGGCTAGGATAGTATGCACTTGGTGCATTTATTGATTATTTCGATGATTAGAGATCTAGGTTCTCTCTTAGTACTTTTAGAAGTACTATGTGGATGTCTTTAGTAGGAGCTAAGACAATGTGCACGTGGTGTAGTGATTTATCATATTGATGATTAGAGTGTTGGTTCTCTCTAGCTACTTGTAGAAGTACTTTGATTGAAATATCACATGACATTACGAAATTTATTGATAGTTAAAAGTATTTCATTTGATTTAAAATGTTGTGACTAATATGATTATGTTGGATTTGTTAGTCATATATTATAGGGTGCTTTCCATGAAGTGCGGATGGGTTGTCAAAACATTCTTAGAAAACTTGCATAAAAGTGACCATGATTTAGTTGGCAAATAATTTGAATCAAATAAAGAAAATGATAAATCATTGATAAAAATAATATTTTATAGGTCCTTTAAATTCATTCCTAAACTAGGAAAACAACTTTCATCTTCATCAATTGGAGTTTTCATCATGTGAAGTCTTGAGGCATTGATCATCACAACTTTGATGAGGAATATGGTTGTTCCAACGAAAGGTATTCCTGAACATGAAGTATGCAGATGGGAATTAATGGTTATTACAAACAAAATATAACCTTGAATTCTTTGAAAAGAATTTGCATGTGCTTTGTGAAAAGAATGATAGGTTATTTTATTAATTGGAAATATTTCACTAGACCCTTGAAAGTTGCAGGGATTTTGTGTAAAGGAATTAATTATTTCATTGGAAGGTTTTGCCTGCTTTCTATCCAATAATTTTCTAAAAACATACATTAGAAATTTACATATTAAAAACAAAGAAACCATGTTGTTTTATTTTAAAATATATTGCAGGGATGTTGTTACTCTTGAAAAGAGAACGCATGTGAATCCTGCAAACAAAAATATTAAGAAGTCATACCACTTTTCATAAACAATGCATGTGGAATTTCCATGGTAAAAGATAAAGAAACTCTATTAATTTCTTGAAAGAAAATTGCATGGTAAAAGATAAACAAATCATATTACTTTATTGAAAATTTGCATGGTAAAAGATAAGTTAGGGATGTTATTTTCATGAAAAGAAAAGACACGTGAAACATGCACACAAAAATATTAAATAAATTATGATATGTTTCCCTGAAAAGAATGTATGTAAACTTTTCCTATGAAAAGAGAATGAGAATAAAGTTACTTCATTACAGAAAAGATTGCTAGGAAATTATGAGAGAAAATTAGATTATTAATTTCCGACGAGATATTAGTGTGATTCCTATAGAATCTTAATAGGAATATGTGCACAATAATAATATCCATTATATTGGAATTCTTGAAATAATTTCGTATGTTAATTCTTGAAAAAAATATTAATTGCGTGCACCATTGTATTAGATTTCTAAGCGAAAAGTTTTTGCATACATTATCAGATTTGGAAAAGAGAAAAGTTAATTAGATTAATTTTCTTGGAAGGGTTTTGATGAATATAGATGCATATATTACCCATTTTGTTTATTTAAATAGTTCAAGGATGTGAATGCAGAATGACATGCATAGGAGTTTTGTGCATGGATTGATGAAAAATAAAGATTTTTTCCTTAAAACATGCATATGAATTTCATTCATACAAGAACAAGAACACATCCTTGTTTCTTGAAAAGGTTATGTGCATTGAACTAAGGGTCATTGTGTTAGAAAAAAACATGTTGCATGTACAAAAGGATATTCATTGCGACATAGAAAATATGTTTTTGCATGTAGATAGAGAAATTTATTATGCAAATATTCTTGAAAAGAATAATCTCTTCAAAAGATTGTCTATCTAGATGAAGAATTGTGTTGATTTCTTGATTCAGGAGCATAAAATGTTTTTATGCATCAAATATGGTTAGGTGTAGTAATTTATTCAAAGGGAGGCATGAGAAAATTACATGTAGAAAGATAGAGAAATGATTTTATATAAACTTCTTTTTGAAAAATAAGTTTATATTTCTTTACATGAAACTAATAGTTAATGATGGTAGAATTCTAGAGAAGGGAATATCTGTTGCATACATTAAAGAAGGGTTATTATGATAATCTCTTGCATACACAAATAATAGTCATTGTGTTATAGAGAGATGTTCTTCGCATGGATAAAAGAACTATTGAGCTATATTTCTTTCAAAAAATTATAACTATTGTGTTAGTTTATTTTGGAATAAGATCATGTGTATGCATTCAAGATTTGTTTTAGCTTTTGTTGGAAAGAATATACATTTGTATGTGGGAACTGATATCATGTTGTGTTAGTCTACATTGGATCCTTGGAAAAGAAGATGAATTACATACACAAAAACCATAGTATTGTGTTGGTTTCCTTGGAATATGTATATGGGTAATGTATTTTTTTTGCTTAAGCAAGAGTAGTTCCTTCTATTTCTTTATATCTAGAAAAATTTACAGAATATACAAAACCCTGAACTCCTAGGGGCGACATGGCAGCCAAGGGCAAGAAGCCAGGGTAAAGCTTCACCTCGCTACACCAGACAGCAAGATTGTGCACAAAATACTTTAAGCTAACTCAAACAAAACAAAAGCCTAAACTAAGGATTTCAAACACCCCCGCCACTCAAGCGAAAAGCCCACCAAGACCCGAGGCCTCACCAAAAAAGCACCAACAGATCTGACGGTTGACACATACCCAAGAGATTGGACGACATCCCGAAATATCGCACCACCTAAAATGTGCGAAACTTATCTCGCGATGGAGGGTGGTTTCAAAACCCCGCGCTGGCCACGTGGCGGAAGTCTAATGGGATCACTCCCAAAAAAAATAAACCACTTACCATCCCAAATCAACGCGATCACTCGTAAACCACCTTATCCTGGTTTTTCGATTGGGGAGAGGAATGATGGGGTAACAACTTCATCGGGAAACAAGAGCCGCAAAAGCCCAGACACTTCCTTGATAGAACCAGCAATGGAGACCCCTGTAGAACGTGGGTAGATCCTGATTAGCAATCTGAAGAGGAAGGGGCTTGGCCACATTCCACCATGTAGAAAGCAGACAACATAGCCCTGTCCTTCTTCCCCTAGCCTCCCCGAGAATTGTGATCGAACTTGATCAGACATCATCAAACAGTTTCTTTCCTTTGGGCCCAATGTTTGAAAAGTTCTGTATCTTCTGCCGCTTGTTCCTCACAAAGAGCTTTTACTCTTCCCAGAGGCATTTCCTTCCAGTTCATCTCAAATCTGTTTACAGTATTAAACGCTCCTTGATTGGCAAGAGTATCTGCTAGTTTGTTGGCTTCACGTCTGACATGTCTGAAACTAACAGCTCGTAGACTCTGGAGATGTTTCTGTATTGTTTGATACACTTGAATTAGTCTCCAATGTTTTGAGACCTTCTCCGGCGCTGCTCCACAACTGATTTGTCTAACAGATTTTATAGAGATTTCCGAGTTTACCTTTATGATGACATTTGAATTATGAGTGTGCTTCAGTAGTTCTAGGCATCGTTCCAAGGCCATTAATTCAGCCATGTTATTTGTGGCTTTACCTAAGTGGCAGTGGAAAATGAAGCTTATAATTCCATCTTCGTCTCTTAACACCCCTCTATAACCAGCTATTCCAGGGTTGCCTTTCGAAGCCCCATCTATATTGCAATTCAAGTAGCCTTTTGGCAGAGGCTACCAGAAATCCTTTTCCTTTCCCAAATTTCCTTCTTTTCTTTTGTGTCCATTAATAATGGTTTCTTGCATTCCCAGTTGTCTGAGGGTTCTCATCTCATTTATTATGGGCATGTTTTTGGGAAGATTGTGAACAGTTGTGCTCACTATCTCTCTAATCTGCTTCAAGATCAAATCCAACAGTTGAAGAGGATTGGATTTTTCGTCCTTGAAAATCATTTTATTCCTTTCTTTCCAGACATTCCAGATGATGAAGCTAGGTGTAAAGGCCCAGCCCAGATTGAGAAATTCATTTTCCGAAAAGTTCCTTCTCCACTTGATCAGGGTGTTTGTAATGCTTTCTTTATCTTGATCTATCTGTTGAAAAATGGTTGCAAAAGAGTCCCACAACCAGGTGGTAAAGGTGCAGCTGTTAAGAATATGCTCCATTGTTTCCTCTTGAGCTTCACATAGCTGACATCTAGAGGGCCCAATAATATCTTTTTTCCTAATGTTGTCCCAAGTTAAGATTTTCTTATGGTGAACTAGCCACATGAATAGCTTGATCTTCATCCACCCTTGATGGCTCCAGAGTTGTCACCAGGAATTCGTTGCAATTCTGGAATCTAGGTTCATGAGAATATTCTTAGCTTCCTTAAGATTAAAGAAGCCTTCTTTGTTGAGGCCCTATCTTAATTGATCTTGCCCCTTTGCAACCAAGATTTTCCTTTGTTTTAGAATGGTCATAATTTCCTCGGCTTTTTTTTTTGGGGACTGTCGTCAATACATTCTGTGCTTCTCCAATTTCTCCATTTCTCAGAGCTGTAAGAAGGACTCCAGAAATATTTAACTCTGGTTAGTCCCTGGGAATTTGTTTCCTGCTTGAGGTCTTTATAGTCTTCTTTTAGCAGCATTGGTTCTTGTTTCTGTTTGTCCTCCCAAAAGAGAGCAAGATCCCCTGCTCTGATTTCCCAGAAACTGTGGTTTTGTACTAGGCATCTGTTTTCCCAGGATTTATTCCAGATGTAAGAGCCCTTTATGTTTCCCGTCATTCTAATAAGATCATTAGTTTGTTAAGAGCTTGCATATTTTTCTTTCCAGGTTTTAGCCCATTGAGCTTCTGGCTCTTTCACCCATTTCCACCAGAGTTTGGCTCCTAGTACATTACTTAAGATTTCCTGAGCGTCTAAACCTACTCCCCCGTGACTTTTAGGTTTGCATATTCTATCCCAAGAAACAAGTGCCCATTTCTTCCTTGTTTCTTCCTTGCCCCAGAGGAAGTCTCTCTAGATATTCCTGAATTGTTGTAAGACCCATTTGGGGGCTGGGAGAGCTGATAACAAGAACACCAGGATTGACTATAGGGCAACCTTTGTTAGAATTAGTCTGCCTGCCAGGTTCAATGATATGATGGTCCATTTTTTAACTTTGTCTTGCATATTATTGAGTACTGGTTCCCAAATGCTCTTGAGCAGGGGTTTGTCTATAAGGGGAATTCCCAAATACTTTGAAGGGAGGGAATCCCTTTGGAAGCCCAGAATCCTTGAGATATTTCTTTGAATTGCAATGTTAGTATTCAAGTTTTTTTTTTTTTTTTTTTGATTTGGATAGATTTACTTCCATAGCTGTGGCCGAGGCAAAAATGTTTAAGATTTGTTTATATTATGAAGCTTCTTTGACAGTAGGAATTCCATGCAGCATTGTGTCATCTACAAATTGTTGATGAGTCATTGTCTGGCAATTCTCGGTTAATTGAAGTCCCTTAATTTTTCCCAAGAATTTAGCCTGCTTAATGGCTCTGCCCAATCCTTCCATCATGAGGATAAAAAGAAAGGGAGAGAGTGGGTCGCCATGCCTGAGACCTCTAGAAGGAGTGAAGATAGTTGAGGGAGATCCATTCACTAGAATAGAAAAGCTGGAAGAAGTTACAAGAACCATGACCCATCTGATCCAGTTATGATCAAACCCAAACGCACCAAGGATCCTCTTGATATAGTTCCAGTTGACTTTGTCATAAGCTTTGGTAATATCTAGTTGCATGATCATACCGACCTATTTTTTACTGGTTAGCGTATGGACTGTCTCGTGTGCTAGAATGATATTATTAAGAATTTGTCTACCTTCCACATAACCAGATTGTTCACCTGAGATTAACAAAGGAAGAAGAGGTTTGAGCCTACTAGCCAATATCTTAGAAATAATCTTGTAAACCACATTACATAAGGCAATGGGTCTAAACTTTTCAACAGTCAGGGTTGAATCCTGTTTAGGGATTATAGAGATGAAGGAGGTGTTGAAGGCTTTCTGAATAGTCCTATTTCTCCTGGAATCCTCCACAACATTCATGATGTCTTGCTTGACAATGTTCCAGCAGGCCTTAAAAAAATCCACATTGAAACCATCTGGACCTGGAGCTTTTCCATTTTGCATGTTCTTGATAATCTCACTAACTTCCTCTTCAGTGACTGGTTTGTTCAGGTTGAAATTTTCCTCTCTAGTCACCAGCTTAGGGATGTTATTTGCAATTTATCTGATGCATTGGTCCTTGTCTAGATTATTCTCCTTAGTGATACTTCTGAAATGTTAAACCAACACTTCTTCAATGTTCTTGTGAGAGGTCTGTAGTTGCCCTTTGTCATTCAAAATCACAGAGATTCTGTTGTGAGCCCTGTTGGCTATGGTGGATCTATGAAAATTTTTTGTATTACGTTCCCCTTCCTTAAGCCATTGAATTCTAGACTTTTGTCTCCAAAAGATTTCTTCTTGTTTGCATAAATTCTCCCATGCTTGATGGTGTTTATCAGCTAGTTGACTTTTGTCCTTATCAAAACCCATTGTGATCAATGCTTGATTGAGTCCCTGTAGTTTGGCATCCACTGCCGTTTTCTCCACAAAAATTTTGCCAAAAACCTCCTTGTTCCATTCTTTGAGTCTGAATTTAATATGCTAAAGCCTTTTGTGTAGGATGAACATATTCGTGCCCTAGATTTGAAGATCTTCCGGCCACCATTGTTCAACATTATTACTGAAATCTGGGTGGGAGAGCCAGATGTCCTCAAACTTGAAGGGTATGTCCTTGGGAGAATCAAACCCCTCGAGTTCTAATTGAATCGACCAGTGATCAGAACCTCCAAAGGGGAGAACCTTAACTGTTATTTCTCTATTTGCTAGCATAAGCTCCTCGGAGATCAGAAATCTGTCTAACTTGGAGGCGACTTGAGCTTCACCTCCTCTTTTATTGTTCCAAGTATATAGGCCATTCTACATTGTCGAGTCCACTAGATTCATGTCATCAGTAAAGGTTTGGAACAGATATGAGTCCTTATTTAGTAGTCTGGTGCCCCCTTTTTCTTCGAAATTGATTTGATCATATTAAAATCTCCTCCCAAGACCCAAGGTATTCCTTCATGTCTGCTCTTGAGCTGTGCTAAGGAGTTTAATAGTCTTAGTTTTTCATCTATTCTTTGCGGCCCATAGACATTTGTGGCGAGGAAAGTGTCCACAACTCCCACTGGTTGAATAATTACCGATAGATAATTTCTTGATGCCTCCGCATCCAAAATATTAACTTTTTGGGGGTTCCATAGAGTAAGGATACCTCCCGCTGTGTTTTTGGATTTCACTTCAAGAAACTCAAAATGGTTCATACATTTATTATGGATTTGCTTTAGCTTTTGAATTGAACATTTTGTTTCTTGAATAAAGATGATATCTGGTGATGTTTGTTTCATTCTGTGACTTAACATTCTTTGTTTTCTTTTACTACCTAGACCTCTAATATTCCAATATATGAGCTTCATAATTAAAGATTTGTGAAAGAGTAACTGGTTAGGTCTTTCATCTTACCTGAATCTATCATTAGCTTTCCACACTCCATCAAGAGCTCATTTTGCTTTTTCCTTCCCCTTTTTTTCCTGGATTTCTAGTTGCTAATCGTGGAGTTGATTTCATAGTTTTCACCCCTCTGTGTTCCTGCTTGTGAAAACTTTTACCTTTATCCAATCCTCTTTCCTGGGTTTTCCATAAAAATAACTGTTGTATTCTAGAGCATTCTTTTGGAGGTATTGATTCTATTCCTTCCTTGGAACCCTGCCTTAAGAATCCTTCCAGATCAAAGTTTTCCATGTCTAAGATTTCCTGTAGTTCATGATATTCCAGATCTAGTTCACTTTGGATCATTTCCTGGTCCATCTCCATTTCTGTCTCACTCATAACAGTCTCGTTATGGTATACCGTGTCTTGAGATTGTTTCCTATTTTCTTCCATTTCTATTTCCTTAGGATATTTCTCCTGGGTTTGTTCATCCTTCGTGTTATCCTCATTCTCATCCATCACTTGAAACTTGTTCTGGCTGACCCTCTACCTTTCGTTCTGCTGTTGTTTCATTCCCCTTTTTCCTCCTTTATTTTTGCTTACCACTTTCTGAAAGCTCTTTGTATCCTTCGAAGTATTGAGGTGTTCTTTGTTCTCTACTTTACCGAGAGGGTAGTCTCTGAGCAGATGTCCATGTTCATGGCATCTACGACATCTGAATGGGATATGCTCATAGTCCACTATTTGCACCCATTCCACATCATGAATTTCCAGAATAACTTCATCCGGAAGAGCTTCTGATAGATCCATCTCCACACATATTCTTGCAAAGGAGGTATATTTCCTCTTCTTGTGGCTTCAGAAACTTTGATAAACTGTCCTAGTTTATTACCAATAGCTGCTAATGATTCCGTTTGCCAATAATCAAGAGGTAGGGAATATAGACTTACCCATACTGGAATCGAGGTGAAGGTCTCCCGCTCTGGGACGAAGTTCATCCTCCAAGGCCTCATATAGAGACCAACTGCTGCATAAAAGTAGGGTCCTCCTTTGAATATTTTGTCTTTGTCTTTGATATTTGAGAACACCACTGTGAAGAATCCCTTTGACCCAAGATGTAGGTCAATGCTTCCTTTGGGTTTCCAGTGATACTTGATCCATGTTTGCAAAGCTTTTTCAGTGGGCCATAGTCCCATGAATTTACAAATAATGGCATAGTTCCCCATGTGTTCTATGTGCGCTTACAGAGCAGGGTCATTTAATATTACTCTTGGCGTGCTTGTAGCTTTAGGCTTGCAAGGTCCCTTTTGCCTGTGTTCTTGTGACCCAAGATATTTGTCTTCTTCCTCCTTATCCTTTATGCTGCTATTTGTCTTGGTCTTAGTTCCCTCTGCCCCCTTAGCATTATCTCTGTTTTTTTCCCCAGCCACGCCTTTGTTGTTATATTCTGTTGTTTTGCCTTTGTTGGAGACCGCGTCCTTGTAGGAGGGAGCCGAGCTCCCTCCTCTGCCGTCCTCCATCAGAAACTGTCTCTGCTATCCTCTGAACCGTCGCCATTTACTCCCACTTCGCTCTGCCTTAGCTCAGTTTCTTCCGCCCTAGCACTTTCTTCGCAAATGTGTCAATTCCATATATATGGGTAATTTTGGTATTCTTTACTACATTAGTTTTATTGATAAGAAAACATGTTTTTGTATGCCCTATTGTGCTAGAATTCCTAGAAAAGGAAACATGTGTTTGCATGCTCTATTGTGTTAAGAATTCTTTTGGAAAGTGTATGCATTTGCATAGGAAAAACATTCGTTGTGTTAGTTTTATTTACGAATTTCCCTACACCAAAAGCGATCATTGAAGGGCTAGTTCTCTTCATAAAATTGATGTAATTTGAATGCCCGAAGATCATAACTAATGTGTTAGTTTCCTTTAAAGGAATGTCTAGATAGTTGTAGTGATTTGTCTTGCAAGAACTTGTGCTTGTGTAAAGGAAATATTAGTTAATGGGGTATTTATTTTATAGACATGCTTTGAAGGTTACATGCTTACAACTAGTGGATATGCAATGTTGGTAAATGAAGCATGTCATGATATTTTTCTTGCATTCTATGAATGTATATGAATAAATGGTGAAGCATCATCTAGTATAGATTTACGAATTAGTTGATTAATACTCTATGTAATCATGATATCAACATATGCTGATGACATCAATGGAAAGAAAGGTTATGCTTAACACGGTGATAGGTAAATAATTAATGGTCCATGCAGATGAGTGCGAGCTGCAGGATGGTCCATTGAAGGAACAAGCATGCCACAACGACAGGAAGATTAGAGATTTGTGGGTAAATGATGTCATGATGATTGTAATAGCTTATAACAAGTTATGTTATTTTTGAGAAGATATTTTGTGTAATATTTTATAACAATGGTCAAGGGATGAACTCCCTTATAACCATTGAATGAGGGAGGAACACGCTCACGACTGTTGAATAATAAAATTAAACATTTGTTGGTTTTCACCCTATGGGTTTTCTAGGGTATATCGGTGTCTAAGTATGTGGTTGTGTAATGTGCCATTTTTATGACATTGATTCCTTGCATGTCGTAACATTTATATTGTCAAGAATATGATTACCTAATAGAGTTAAAATAATCATGGAATTGTTTCAAGGTTACATCAAAATATTTATGTTAATATGCTACAACAGTGGTTGCTAATGGTTATGTAATTTACTATTCCCTTACTAAAATTACTCTATGTAATGATGAAAATGATGAAAAATGTAATGATGAAAATGATAAAGATTCTATGTAATGATTAGTGAAGAATCTGAAAATTAATTTAGATAACGGATAACTCCATACATTTCCATGTGAAATTATCGAGAAATGTTACAACCATGATATTCAATATTGAAATATACCCATTTACAATAAATTACTTTGTGTTATATCTTATAAGATTGTATAAAAATGGGTAAACATTTTCATACAAATAACATACTATGGTCCATTTATCGCTCTCACTTCCTAATA
>APFE031299389.1:67737-97208 GCA_000404065.3 Pinus taeda | reverse complement strand
AAAATATTATTATAAATTTATTTTAAATTATTAATTATTAAATATTAAATAAAAATCAATATTATAATAATTAAAATTGAATCTGGAATTCGATGTTTAGAAAAAATATATATTTAGTTACTATTTTTAAAATGGTGGTCGTATGGTGCGACTGAAATTTCTATAATTCCTTGTAAATGAGATAATGTTATTTGAATTTTAAATAGTAGTGTTGCCTAAGTTGGCTAGACGACTGAAATTTCTATAATTCTTTATAAATTAGATAATGTTATTTGAATTTCTAAACGTTGGCTAGAACAATGATATTTAATGAACCATTAATATTTTTTTTTAAATAGTTGTCTTTGCTTATATGTCTATGAGTTGCTATAAAGTTAAACCAATTGAGAGACTATTTTATTATGTGTGTTGCTTTTAAGTAACAGGGTTAGAGTTTATGTGTGGTTTGATAAAGTAATGGAGGATGGAATGAGTTTGATGCCAAAGAGTATAGTTTAAATATTTTGGTATATTTTTAGGCGAGATTTATTTAAAATGAAGTTAAATTTTGTTGAAATTCTAAAAAATTTATTGATAAAATTTATAAAAATATTTATTATTTTTTTAAAATTTTGAATATTTTTTATCATATTTAAAAATAATTTTTTATTTATAAAATTAATAATTTTACTAAAAATTATATAATTAAATTCTAAATTTAAAAATAAAAAATGATAAATTAAACTTTATATTAGAATTTAAAATAATAAAATAATCTAGAGATAAGTGCGCGTTAGTTAGTAAGAAGATTTCAGGCGTAAATCACATGGTAGAAAACTTGTGCCGTCGACACGTTCTAACCAACTAGTGTGGTTCATTGTCAGGACAAGTTGAGGAGTTCAGAAACATGACTGTCAATTATATAGGGAGAGCAGATTAATATTTTAATATTATTTTTAATCTAGCCATTTTAGATAGCCGTTGATGGTCAACCCAGTCAACCTAGTCATTTGGATGATCTGCTCTCCCTATATAATTGGCAGCCATGTTCTGACTCATGATCTGGTCTCCCTATATAATTGGCAGCCATGTTATGACTCCTCAACTTGTCCTGACAATGAACAACACTAGTTGGTTCGAAACGCGTCGACAAAGGTTTTCTACATCTCTATTACCTTTGACTTATTAATATTTTTATATTATTTTTAATCTAGCTGTTTTAGATAGTCGTTGATGGTCAACCCAGTCAACCTAGCCGTTTGGATGATCTGCTCTCCCTATATAATTGGCAGCCATGTTCTGACTCCTCAACTTGTCCTGATGATGAACCACACTAGTTCGTTTGAAACGCGTCGACAAAGGTTTTCTACATGTGATTTATGCCGAAAATCTTCTTAATAAATGTTATGGATCACAGAAGCCTCAATTCAACAATTCCATTATTTGTTAACCCACCCTTATTTCCAAATAAAAATATTGAAACTTATAAATTTACATAAAACTAACACTTATTCCGAATAAAAATGTTGAAACTTGTAAATTTACGTTAAACTTCCAATAAACATCCAATTTTTTTTTTTTGACAGTTAAACTTCCCATAAACATCCAAATTTTTTCGAGAGTTAAAAGAGACCAATAAAACCCCAAAATTTGATGACAATGACAGAAAAATATGATAACGAAATCAAAGCCACGAAAATGTCCTTCATAAATGCCCAAATGGTTGGGCTGAGTAGATAGAAGGTCCCACCGAAAAAGTCTTCAGAAAACACTTCCATGTCATAAATGACAAAAAAAAATTAAAGTGACGGGTCGCAAATTTTAAAGTGAAAAAACCGGGGCAATCTTTTAAATGTGGAATAATTCTGTGTATTAAAATGAGTTATTTTTAGTGTGTTTGTTTTAGATTTTTTGGTGTCGAAAATTGATGGAAAAAATTGAGGTAAAATCTTTTTTTTTTTTTTGTGAAATAAGAATGAAGCTTTTTGTTAACCGAACAAGTACATTACATATGTTACAGGGTAAACCAAAATTCCTTTTTTTACCAAAAAATGGTCCACATAACTTATCAAAAGCGTTATTGGCTTTAAACCTTTAAAACTCAGAACCATTCACTCTATCGAGAAAAAGAAGAAGAAGAAGGAAATACACAAAAGGTTGGACTTCAAAAATAATACAACTACGACCATAAAAAACGACAAGTCCACACTTCCGGGTACAATGCCCTCCCACTACGCTCATCGAACACCGATCTCCGATCGGCCTGAAAACTGTCGTCCATCTCTTTCAAAGATCCAATGACTATCGTCGAATCGCTAAACCACATAATGGCGAAACGCAATTCCAACTCCACCTCCTTCCTCCGATCACCGAACTACCACTTGCACAACCGAACCTCCACCATTGATCTACCCTTCATCGATCCAACGGTCCATGCTGATTTCGGGTCGACAAGTAGCACGAGGATTAACCGCCCAAAAAGCGGTTTCCTCTCTCCTCCTCGCTGCTATGTGTCGCATGAAGAGTGGAATCAGAGGCCAACCTTGAAAAACTAGTTACCACTTAGACCCCGCCGGAAATACCACTTGTGGTTCGAGAAACCATTTGCATGTGAATTAATTTGCGCGTTCTTTCGCCAAGCGAATTAATTGCACGCTCTTTCGCCAAACAACAGGCAGACAGTTTAGGCTTCCCTATCCTCCCGCATGTCTCCTGATCCTCTTCGATTCATCCTGTCAATCCATTGCTCCCTATCTTTGGCAGCCTGACAGAGACAGTCCTCTAACATTTTACCTAGGGGTAACAACTCCCAAACGTGTCAAGCATCCCTTTCCTTATTAGTCACTCCTTCATTCGCCAACCAATCAACTAACATGTTAGCTTTTCTTTTCACATGGACAAATCTTACAATTTTTAAGGTTTGCAGGTGGGTGTAGATACGGTGAAAAACCTGCGAAGCCTCCAATTTTTCGACACTTTATCCCATGATGTACCATTCCATATTTTCTTGGCCGCTCTAATAATCAATTCCGAATCTGCTTCAATGATGACATTATGTGAATTTGAATCCACCAAGATTTCTAAGCATCGCTCTAGGGCCATGAGTTCCACCATGTTATTAGTGGCCTTCCCCAAGTGGCCATGAAAGATCTTCTTTATATGACCCTGTTCATCTCTTATAGCACCCCCAAAACCAGCTAACCCTGGGTTGCCCTTAGAAGCTCCGTCTATATTAACCTATAAGAAACCATGTGGAGGAGGCTTCCAAATATTTATATCTGCATTTGTTTGGCTCACACCCTTGATTATGCCCTGTGAGCTTATAGACTGGAGACCCAAATGAAGTAGAATACTCGCATCTTGGGGCAAAGTAGGGTCCTTAGGAAGTGTCCTCAACAAGATACTGACTATATCTTTAAGTTGCCTTAAAATTTGGTCAATTATGTGTTGGGGCTTGCTTGCTTTCTTGAAGATCCGACTATTGTGCTCTTTCCAAACATTCCAGATGAAAAAGCTTGGAACCAGAGTCTAGGCTTTATTAATAATTTCATTCTCTGAGAAATTTTTCTTCCAATTCTTCAAAGTGTTGGAGATGCTGAGTCTGTGCCTATCAGTGTACTAAAGATTGAGGCCACCCATTCCCACATGGTGGCGGTAAAAGGGCAGAGGTTGAGAAGGTGATCCATCATCTCCTCTTGTGAGCCACAAAGGTAGCATTTGGATGGTCCAGTGAAGCCTTTTTTCAGGAGATTCTCCCAAGTTGAGATTTTCCTTTGATAAACTAGCCAAATAAATAACTTTATTTTCATCCAGTGGGGGCTCTGCCAAAGATTCTTCCAAACTTGATCAGGATTTAGATAGTTAAATGCTATTACTACCTGTTTAGCTTCTTTGAGGTTGAAGTTTCCTTCGATGTTCTTTCCCCATCTTAGTTGGTCAAGCAAGGAGGATACCAGAATCCTTCTATGTTCTAGATCCTAGGTAAGAGAGTCTGCCTGGGCCTTCAAAGGACTCTCTTCACTGTGGCCTAGATCCTTCCAAGTTCTCCATTTTACATTGTTCCTATCCTGGTTCAAAAAGTCTTTAGCAATAAGTATGTGTCATTCTTGAGAGCTACTAATTCATCCTTATACAAGTTGGGTTCCTGTTGCCATTTGTCCTCCCAAAATCGAGCTTGGTTCCCAGCTATAATTTCCCAGACACTATGCTGCTGAACGATACCTTTGTTTTCCTAGGCAAGGTTCCAAATGTGGGAGACCTTAATATGCCCTGACATTCTAATGTGATCCTTCTCCTACCAATTCTTGGCATATTTTTGTTTCCAAAGCTTAGCCCAGGGAGTTACCGATTCCTTGATCCACCTCCACCAGAGTTTACCTCCAGAAACTCTACTTATGGTTTCAAGATCATAAAGCCCCAAGCCACCATGGCTTTTGGGTTTGCATATTTTGTCCTAGGAAACTAAAGCCCATTTCTTTTTCTCTTCTCCTCTGCTCCATAGAAAGTCCCTTTGTATGCTCCTCATTTGTTGCTTAATTCCTTTAGGAGAAGGAAGAGTTGAGAACATGAACATGGGAGTGGCCTACAAGATAGCCTGTGTGAGCACAAGGCGCCCCACCAAATTTAGAGACCTACATATCCATATTCTAATCTTGTCTTGAAGTTTATTAATAATTAGCTCCCACACTTCCTTGCTAAGAGGTTTATCTGTGAGAGGTATGCCCAGATACTTGGAAGGTAGCTGGTCCCTTTGAAACCCAAGAATTCTGGTGATATTTCTTTGAATAGCAATGTGAGTGTTAAACAAAAAAAAATTTGATTTGTTGAGGCTTACCTCTATGGCAGCATCCATAGCAAAGTCATTCAAAATATGTTTGATCGTTTTGGCTTCCCTGACTATGGGTATGCCCTACAGCATTGTGTCATCCACAAATTGTTAATGAGTGTTAGCCGCTCCATCCAAGGTGAGTTTGATGCCCTGGATTCTTCCTTCAGCATTTGCCATTTTAATCGCTCTGCCTAGCCCTTCCATCATAAGAACAAAGAGAAAGGGTGAGAGTGGATCCCCTTGTCTGAGACCTCTGGAGGGTGTGAAGAGTCTTGAAGGAGCGCCATTAAATAGGATGGAGAAACTAGTCGTGGTAACTAGTGCCATAATCCATCTTATCCAGTTTTGGTCGAAGCCAAAGGCTCTTAGAACTGCCCTTATATAAGACCAACTTAGCTTGTCATAGGCTTTCGCTATGTCCAATTGAATGATCATACCAGCTTGTTTGTTGCTTTCGAGAGAGTGAACCACCTCATGAGCTTGGATGATATTATTGAGGATTTGTCTTCCTTCCACATAGCCCATTTGCTCCTCTGAGATGAGAGCTGGTAAAAGGGGATTGATTCTATTGGTGATCACCTTGGAAATAGTTTTTACACCACATTACATAAAGCTATGGGTCTGAAGCCATCCGGAGTCATGGCTTTTTCCCGTTTTGGGATCAAAGCTATGAAGGAAGCATTAAAATCCTTCAGAACCTTTTGGGATCTTCTTGAGTCTTCCACCACCTCAAGGATATCCTGTTTGACTATTTTCCAAAGTGCCTTGAAGAAGTCTACATTGAACCCATCTGGGCTTGGAGCTTGTCCATTTCGCATTTCATTGATCACTTCACTGACCTCCTCTTCCGACACTAGCCTGTTAAGATTGTGATTATCTTCTCTGGTAACCAGCTGAGGGATATACTGAGTGAAATGGTTGATGAACCTAGATCTATTCCCCAGAGGCTCCTCTGCAATACTGAGGAAATGTTGTACAAGGAGATATTCCATGTCTTTGTGAGAGACGATTTCTCTCCCTTGAGATTCTTTGAGCTTTGTGTTTCTGTTTTGTGCCCTATGATCCATTGTGGATCTATGAAAAAACTTTGTGTTTCTTTCTCCCTCTAATCCACTGTATCCTTGACTTCTGTCTCCAGAAAATCTCCTCTTGCAAGCACCGATCTTCCCATTCTTCCTGCAAAGAATCAACTAGCTTTTTCTGATCCTCGGTAAAGCCCTCTGTGATGTTGATCTAATTGATCTCCTAGAGTTTCTGCTCAGCTTCTCTTTTGGCTTTGAAGATACTTCCAAATTCCTTTTTTTTCCAACCTTTAAGCTTGGATTTGATATGTTTAGGTTTCTATTGGAGCGGGAACATTCCAGTGCCTTGAATGTTTAGATCCTCTCTCCACCATTTGTCAATATTACTCGTGAATTCAGGGTGAGAGAGCTAGGCATTCTCAAACCTGAAAGGTCTGTTTCTTGGTGTTCCCATAAAAGTGGCTTCCAGTTGTACATGCCAATGGTCCAAACCTCCAAAGGGAAGAATAGAAGCTATTATGGCAAGGCCTGAGAGAAAGAGGTCCTCTAAGATAATAAATCTATCTAGTCTAGATGCGACTTGTGAAGCCCCTCCCCTTTTGTTGTTCCAGGTGAAGGTCCCATTTATTCTTCCAGTGTCCACTAACCCCATGTTCATTATGAAGTTCTGGAAGGCCATGGAGTCTCTGCCTAGCTGTCTGATACTGCCTTTTTTCTCTGTAAGAGATCTTATCATATTGAAATCTCCTGCAATGATCTAGGGCATATTAGGGTGTCTTACTCTTAGTTCCTCAAGGGAGGTGAGAAGCTTGAGTTTGTCTTCGTGATTTTGAGGTCCATAGACATTTGTGATCATGTATATCTCCTTATCACCTAAAGGTTGACAAACCAAAGAAAGATAGTTCCTAGATGCCTCAGCGTCCAAGATTCCAAATTTTTGTGGATCCCACAAAGTGAGAATGAGCCCCGCTGAGTTTTTTGCTTTGGCCTCTAGATACTCATACTTGATTAGCCATTTATTATGAATTTCTCTAATCTTATCCATTGAACATTTTGTCTCCTGAATAAAAACCATATCTGGTTTTTCTTCTTTTGTTCTAGTACTGAGATTTTTTTGTTTCATTCTATTTTCTATGCCTCTAAGATTCCAAGTTGTGAGCTTCATTAAGAAAGGGTTGTAAAGGAGTAACTAGTGAGCTCTTTCATCTTACCCGAGTTAATCAATAGCTTCCCGCATTCATTCAGCAACTCCTTCTGTCTTTTTCTTCCTCTTTTCCTGCCTGGGTTCTTTGGAGATTGTGCCTGTTTCTCCTCCATCATTTTGACCCCTCTATGTTCCTGTCTTTGATGATTTCTTTTGACTCCAGTTCTCTTCAATTGTGATCTTCATAGGAAGAGCTATTGAACCTTGTCATATTCCTCTTTTGGCTGGGAGTCCACTCCTTTGGTCGTCCCTTATTCCAGAAATTTCTCTAGATCAAGATTTTCCTTATTTAGAATCTCCTGCAGTTCAAGGTCTTCCGTTCCTGCCTCACTTGGAGTCATCTCATGGTCCCTATTTATCTCCATAATGTTTTCTATGATATCTTCCATGCTATCATCCCTTTCCTTCTTAGTAATGATGTTCTCCATTTCCTGGTTTGTTTCTTTGTTTCCTTCTTCTTCTTCCAAGATCTTAAAGCTATTGTGGCTCGGTTGTCTTTCCTCATTGATCTTCTTGTGTGGCCTCTTTCCACCTTTCCCTTTGCCCTAACCTTGGTGAAACTCTTAGGATTTTTATCCACCATGGTTTTCACATTTCTCTCGATGTTGTTTATTGGGAAGTCTCTATATAGATGTCCATGCTCATGGCATTTGCGACACCTAAATGGGATTTGCTCATAGTCCACCACTTGTACCCATTCTTCATCATATACTTCTAAAATTATCGCGTCCGGAAGTGCTCCTGATAAGTCCATTTTCACACATATTTGGGCGAAGGAGGTGTATCTTCCTTTCAGAGTCGCATCTGAGATCTTTAGAAAATGCCCCAGTTTGTTGCCTATTGTTTTAAGCTATTCCAATAGCCAATAATCCAAAGGAAGGGAGTATAGTCTGATCCATACTAGTACTGATGTAAATGTCTCGCATCCTAGAACAAAGTTCATCATCCATGGCCGCATGTAGAAGCTTGCAGTAGCATAGAAATAAGGTCCTCCTTCAAACACTCTATCTTTATCCTCTAGGCTTGTGAATACTACTGTGAAGAAGCCCTTGGATCCTAGATGAAGGTGCATTTCCCCCTTTGGCTTCCAGTGGCTCCTTATCCATACATGCAGTGCCCTATCTGGTGGCCATATTCCCATGAATTTGCAGATGACCACATGTTCCGTCATATGATCCCTATGCATTTGTAGCGTAGGGTCACTCAAAATTACCCGAGGAATGACATTCGAATTAGTTTTGCAGACCCCAGTTGTCCTTATAGAAGAAGGTTTTTGACTGTTATCCCCTTTGTCCTTTTCCTTACTAGCTTCCTGTTGCTCCCCTTCCTATTCCTGAGCTCTGTTTCCTCCCAATATGTTCGTGTTACTTGCCATTGTTGCCTTCTCCAGAGGCTTCTTGAAAGGTTGCTTTCCTGCGTCCTTTCTTCTATCCATAACTACTTGACTATAGGAGGGAGCAGTACTCTCCCTGCGCGTCTCGCCATGGTGCCCAACGTCAAAACCTTAACCCTAGATCAAGTTGCAAAGCCTCCCATGCATTAACTCTTATAAAACCTTCTTTTTTCTACAATCCAAGGTTATATTCGAGGTGAAATCTTGATTTTTGTTATTTAAACTAGTTTTTTGACTGTATATATAAATTCAACACCTTGAAAAACCTAGAGCATTTCGATTATGCACGGATTACCCATCAAACTTGTAATTTCAATAAATTCTCACTGGATTTTAAAAATATTTTAAAAAAAATTAAAAAATCACACTAAGACAACTCCTTAAAATAATATTACAATAAAAATTAAACTACATAAATTTTAAAAATTAATTATACAAGTACCCTGAAAAAATTACAAGATTCACATGGCAAAGTAAAGTGAAACTGAGAATACGTAGATACAGCAAAGATGAAATTGAGAGTTCCAACATAATTTGGTAAGATTCAAAACAAAAACTAAACTTTGATGATAGATATTCCACATTTTCCAACCTTGGCTTCATGGTTACATTACAAATCAATGAACAGATTTATGAGAAAAGAAATGTGCGTCCATTTTCACATTTTTTATCTAATAATTGTACCTCAACGATGCCTTCCATTTCCCTATATCTGTGATGTTCCTCCTACTTTACAACCTAACATACTTCTATTCCATCTTGTTTTACAAAACTGTGACTTCACACAACAACGGAAAGGTATGTAATTGGTAGATAACGAATTGTAAGGAAAAACAATACTAAAACTCTGTTGTCCACATACTGTACTTCGTGTGGAATTATGAACAACGATACCTATGCTAGGAAGTTAGAGACACTGTCCACATTGTTGTAAAGGTAGAGAAGACAAAACATAAATTCACACATAAAACACGAGCTAATGTTCTTTTATTCATCACACAAAACATGATTCTTACAACAAAATCGGTGAAGGTTATTATCCTTTTCCAACTAGCTACTTGCCTAAAATAACTTGACATGCAATCACATGCAATCACATGCAACCACACACCAAAAGTCATCTATCACTTAACTCAACTTAACACAACACTCAAACACTCAATCCTCAATCGCACGACACTCAGTTAACTGGCTCTCTAATTTTAGGCAACTTCACATGCGGGAGTAATTACAATTTCTAACACTTCCCCTTAATTATGACCGTATGACTCAACATGACTTCACTATCACATAAACATGTCTATTGGTCTATGTCTCAACTAGGCTTACAATGACTGAAGAATTTTTCATTTTCTTTTCCTTAGCGTGCAAATTTTATATCCTCGAAATTGCTTCATTCTCTGTTGCACTTTCTTGTTGTGGGCTCTATATTCCTTTACTTGTTGCTGCTCCAATTTTTTGTTGACTTGTCTTGATTTTGTGCTGAAACACAATTTGATCTTGTCTACTACATCTTCCTCTTCAAATCTCCGTTCAACCATGGACTGCTTCCATAACATTGCATCTTCAAACTGTCTTATTTTTTATGCGTCTTGCGCTTCACATACCTGACTTTCTTTCTGCCATATTTCTTGATAGAAAAATCTTATCTCCTCTTGACTCCATTGTTGAAAAATGGTTTAAATACATTCATCTTTGTCTTCAGAAACATCCATGTCATTATTTTCACTTTAATCATTAGGTAATGTTGTTTTTTTCCTGTAATTTGCATCAAATTTACTAACAACCTTTCTTTCAGCTTCTGCTCCCATGCTATTTTGAACACCTGCATATTCAAAAACAATGTTAAAAATATTTTTCATATGATTCTCTTCAGTGAGAGCCTCTGACTCTACATCTTCTTTCTTTTCAACTGCATGGAGGTTGTCCTCCACTATTATGCTGTTAGTGGATATTTTCATCAAAAACTCTTCAATCACTTTATCCTGTTCTTGATCATCAATTACTGCTAGATGACATACTGCTTCAGAGCAATTCCAACTGCTTCATATCTTGCTGCTATAGTGGCAACTTCAACCTTCAATGCTTCATCAAACATTGTGCTAACCATATTGCCACAATCAATCTCTATTTCAAAAAGAAACCACACATAACATACACATAATCTTCATCCACACTATGGTGGGATATCTGAGCATGCATGTGCTCATTATCAATTCAAACTTCACCAAATCCATCAACTGTGGCTAGATTCATGAATTCACATATAACTTTGCATTAATCATCCACATGTGTCTCATCACAGTGGGATTCAACATCATCTATATCATCCATGTGACAATGGATTCCTTGAGCATTTATATGCTCTTTCTCCATTTCACACATAGAGGCTCCTGCTTCTCTCTCTACAATCTTTGTTCCATCTTCTTCATCCATATGCATGTTGTTGGAAATAATATTGAGAGGGCGGGGTGAATCAATATTATCAGATCAATAATTTAATTTTCAAAACTTATTTGTATACACGACTTCAACTTAGTGAACTAGTGTGTATACGCAACTATACTTAATGCAACCAGCGTATATGCAGAGATCTGTTGATTCACCCCAATTATCATACATTGATCTTTAACCAGTATATCAAGAACTCATTAAACAGTGTAGTAAAATCAAAATAAAAAATCACACACAAGCAACACATATGAACACCAAGATATAAGGTGGAAACCCAATGTGGGTGAAGACCACCTGCTGTGGTCGTCTCTATATTCTTTTAATAATAAGAAAATTTGTTTACAATTTTTGTACTGGTGCAGTCTTATAGTAGTACGCAGGATTCTACCTGCAGAAGGCTACAACCTTTTATCGTTCTCCAGCTTTTACTATAAGGGAGCTACAACCCCCTAGCTCTTGTACTAGTTGATATCTTTACTAGTACGTAAGTACTGGCCTACAGAAGGCTACAACCTTCTCTTTACTTCTAGGGACCACGTTTCATAAATTTTCAGACTGGATCCATCAACAACATTATTCAATCATCAAATATATTTGAATCAACCAATCTCCTTTCAAACACAATAGAATCAATAAATCTCTTTGACAACCCATCAATCTGATCTTTCAGAATGCTGTCACCAAAATACAGTAACCAGAACCCAAGCCAGGACCCAGAACTCTATAATAACAAATAACAACAACTAAAACATATTTTATAAGGTATACACTACTTCCACGTGTCGAACCGGTGTGTACAAACGCTTTTCTCAAAGCCAACCAACATATACATCTGCAAACATAAATTCAGAGTTCTGTTGCTATTCCAGACTCTTGTTCTACCTAGATCGTATCATTTACATAATTATATATGCGTCAGTGTTTAGATCTAGAATATACATGAGCTTCAACCCAAAAGTTAGTTCATTTTACACGTTAAGATCCTGATTCATCATTAGATCTGATTCCTCATCATTAGTTAAGGTTCATCCTTGGTTCAGATCCAGCTATGCACCATAACCCAATAACATGCATACTAGATCTTACACTTCATTAGATATTTGATACTTGCACAATTTGGCCTAATGACTTCTCCTCCTTTTATAGTTTGTAAGCCTTTATTAATACAATGGACCAAAACCACTTAGGACTAATACCTTGGACCAAATACCTAAGGTCAATACCTCAGACCCAATACTTTGGACCAATACCATGGATCAAAATACCATGGACCAAAAACTTCGAACCAAAAACTTAGATTTCCAAGGTATACACGCTTTTCCTTTCGTGAAGTGTGTGTGTACATATACACGACTTGTATAAAGTGAACCCCCATGTATACACATCTTGGCCAATGGTGAACCTGTGTATACCTCTCTTTCTTCATTTTGTCAAGTCTGATCTGTAACTCTCTGTTGTTAACCTGTTGAACTGTGATCTATCATCTGAGTGAGTTGCCATCAAGGACAACACATGTGTCATAATGCCAACAATCTCCCCCTTTGGACTTGATGGCAACACTAATTCACTCTCCCCCTTTTTCATCAAGGGCAAAGGGTCATGCTCCCATGAATACATGATAAATTCTTTGACATGCTGAAGTGTGCTGATTGAGCTCCTAAAATTGAGTCCATGCTCCCCCTGAGCACCAACAAGGTCTGCAAAAAGATAACATGACTCTATACATACATCATGAATGACCTTCCTATCACCAAAGACTTATACATACATCCATCTCCCAATCAAATGGGGATATACCAAACTTGAATCATCCACCCAACCAAGTGGGGATATACCAATTGTTTATACAAGAAACATTACATCATCCGTCCCATGCATAGTGGGGTTACACATTAGGTCTTTTCATGACCTTTACATTAAATGATATACATGACATATATAACAGACACCAAATATCTTAAACAATACCATAATAGTCATCAGCAACTATCATCAGCAACATCTGTCAATCAACATCCGAACCAAAAACAATGTTCTCCCCCTAAACCTGTTCCACCTGAATAAAAAACAACTATGTGAATCTGTACCAAAATCTTCTAAGATAATGCCAACAAATGCATTATATGCTCCCTCTGAACTTATGCCAGATGTTCATTGTCAGATCTGATCATCTATAATAAAAGAGTTATCATGACATCATCATTAATCAGATATATATCAAGTTATCAACAACTTATGAGAGCCAACATGTTTCCACATGTCATCAACAGATTGTAACCATCATCAAGTAGAGCAGATAATTCACTGAACCATATCAGATCCCTTTCTCCTGATTCTGGCCCACAACTTCTCCTCAAACCAATATATACGTGACTATACCCATAGAAACCAGCGTATGTACGTGACTATGCTTGATGAAACTCTCGTATAACTACCTTTCTTTGAACAAGATAGGATTTAACATCAGGATGATGTAGCAACTACTCCCAGCTTCTGTCTAAGATATTCAAATGTCTCTCTGGGCAGTGGTTTAGTGAATATATTAGCAACCTGTTCTTTGGAGGGAACATACTCCAATTTGACCTTTTGTTCAAGCACTTGTTCACGTAGAAAATGATATTTGATGGCTATGTGCTTGGTCTTGGAATGCATTATTGGATCCTTTGAAATACTGATGGCACTTGTATTATCACCTGAATGGAGATGGGTGGAGTACATGTGGTCTGAATGTCTTGCAATGTTTGCATCATCCGAAGTAGTTGTGTGTAGCAAGATGCAACAACCACATATTCTGCTTCAGCTGTAGATAATGCAATTGAATTTTGTTTCTTGTTGAACCAAGACACTAACCTGGAACCCATATAGAATGCACCACCACTAGTGCTTTTTTTGTCATCAATGCTTCCTGCCCAATCTGTATTTGTATATGCATGAAGTGTAAGATCTATATCTCTAGGATACCATAAACCAAAATTATGTGTTCCTTGAAGATATTTGAAAATCCTTTTGACTTCCTGAAGGTGTGATTCCTTTGGATTTGCTTGGAATCTTCCATCTATTCCTACTGCATGCATGATGTCCAGTCGGGTACCTGTTAGATAAAGTAGACTGTCAATCATGGATCTGTAAGTTGGTTGATGTAATGCTACTAATTCATCATTTGAGCTGAGACTGCATCCTGTTACCAATGGAGTACATACTAGTTTAGAATCTTCCATGCCATACTTTCTCAAGATTTGTTTGAGATATTTGGTTTGTGACAAAAAATTACCATCTTTATTTTGTTGAACTTGTAGACTAAGAAAATATGTACACTCACCAAGCAGGGACATTTCAAATTCTTGCTACATTATTAAAGCAAAAATTCCGACTCATGGATTCTTCATTGCTACAAAAAATGATAACATCAACATAAACAACAATTATTAGCAATTTATTATTGTCAATCTTTGTATATAGATTGCTATCAGCTAAACCCTTTGAAAAGCCTTATTGGTGGAGATATTTGTCAAGACAGTAATACCAAGCCCTTGGAGCTTCTTTTAGACCATAGAGAGCATTTCTGAGTCTGCATACAAGTTTTGCATCATTTCCAAGAATGAATCCTTATGGTTACTCAATATAGACTTCTTCTTCTAAGTCTCCATTAATAAAGAGAGATTTTACATCCATTTGGTATACTTTGAATTTTTGAAAACTAGAAAGAGCAAGAAACATTCTTATGGCTTCAAGTCTAGCAATAGTTGCAAAAATTTCTTCAAAATCTATACCTTCTTGTTGAGCATATCCTTTACAAACAAGTCTGACCTTGTTTCTAATAACTTCTCCATTTTCATTCAGCTTGTTTTTGAATATCCATTTAGTTCCTATGATATTCTTATCATGAGGTCTAGGAACTAATTCCCAAGTATTATTATTTTCAATTTGTTCAAGTTCTTCATTCATGGCCTTGACCCAACATTCATCTTTGCATGCTTCATTTACATTTTGAGGTTAGGAGGAAGATAATAATGCTAGATAACTTGAAGCTTCTGTAATAGTTCTTGTCTGCACACGTGCCTCTTTCTGTCCCAAAATTTGAGTTTCTGGATGACTTTTTTGAACATACCTGGACGAAGTCTTTTCTTCTATCGTTATCTCTTATTCTGGTGCTTCATTGGTTTCTTCTTCAGAATTAGTGTGATTTGACGTTGGAAGATAATCCTCATCATCTTCATAATCTTCGGTTTATATCTGTTTTGGATTTTTGCATGCTTCATCAACCACAACATTAATACTTACAATAATTTTCCCAAGTCTTTTATTATAACATTTATATTCTTTAGTTCGGGAAGAGTAACCAAGAAGAATGCCTTCATCTGCTTTGGGTTCAAACTTACCAAGTTTTTCATCAGTCCTTTTGATGTAACATTTTCTTCCAAAAGCTTTGAAGTATTTTAAGTAGGAGTCTTACCATACCGAAGTTCATGTGGAGTTTGAGTGCTGTTTACCTGAACATTTGCTTGGTTGAGAATAGTGATGGCAGCGAATGCAGCTTCACCCCAGAATGTTCCAGGAGTTCCAGACTCATCTAGCATAGCACGAGCCATTTGTTGAAGAGTTCCGTTCATCATTTCTACCACTCCATTTTGTTGAGGAGTCCTTGTGGTGGAGAATTGCCTTTTTATTCCATGTTGTTCACAAAAGTCAAAAAATACATCCGAGGTAAATTCCCCTCCTCAATCAGATCTGAGGCATTTGATTTTACGATCTAATTCATTTTCAATCAAAGCTTTGAAGGCTTTGAACTTTTCAAATGCTTCATCTTTATGCTTTAGAAGACCTATCCAACATATTTTGGAAAAATCATCAATGAACAATATAAAGTCTTCTTCTCCATGAGGTGAGTTTTTCCTTAATGGTCCACATAAATCAGTATGAACACATTCAAGAGACTAACTAGCTAATCCTTCCTATTCAGGAAAGTCTGATCTGGTTTGCTTACCAAATTGACATGATTTACATATTGTATTTTCAGGAATGTTGATATCAGGAAGATCACAAACAACCTGGAATCTGCATGCTTTTCTTATTTGAGAAAAGCTTAGATGCCCCAATCTTCTATGCCATAGCCAGTGTTCATCATTTTTTCTTAGATAGCACTTTTGTTGTCCTCCCTTGAGTATGTATAAGTTGTTTGGAGTTCTTGTACCTTTGATTACGGTTTCTCCTGTATCAAGCTCACGAACAACACATCCGTTTGATTGAAATACTACTTCATTTCCTTGATCACACATTTGACTAACACTCAACAGGTTACGCTTTGGACCATCAACATACATAAAATTCCCAGTTTTAACTTTTTCTTTTAAGAAAACAGAGCCTTTACCTTTTATGACAGCAGGAGTGTTATTTCCGAATGAGACCTTCTTTTCCTTTTCTAAGGCATTATATGAGTGAAGTTTTTCTTTGTCACCTGTCATGTGTTTTGAACATCCACTGTCGATGTACCACTGGTTTTCTTGTCATTTTGCATACAAGGCTATGCCACATCTTTCTGTTTGTGGTTCTTTCTTTCTCCATGTTTTGTGTATTAATGGATTTTGCTCCTTTTGAGATATTTTCCGAAATTTACTCATGCATTCAGATTTTTCATGACCAAAGTTGTTGCAGATAGAGCATTCTATTCCATTTTCAAGAAGAGAAAAATTATTGTAGGACCTTTTCATGATCCCTGTCACATTCCTTTGATTTTGTGCTTCTCTAGTCATGACAGTCTTGTAAAAAACATATTGAGCAGCTTTGTGACCAAAGTTATGACATGAAAAACATTGGCCATTAAATAAGTTCATATGATTATCGAATCTACTGACCTGGTGATTGTAGTTTCTATTGATATTCATCGTTGAAGTAGATTGAGTATGATTTACCTAAGGTTGGTTGTGTCTTCTGGTCATCCTTGAAGTAAATTGAGCCTGATTTACCTGGTGATTTGCTTTATGCCTTTGCTGACGATTGTCAAATTGTTCACTACTCTTTGCTGCATCAAGATAGCTTTAGTGGAGGTTGACGACTTTTGTGCTTGAGATGCTTCTTGAGTATATCCAAGACTTGTCTTTATCAGAAGAGAATGCTACACTCTAATAAATTCATTTAAGGTTTCTGATCCTTTAGCAAATCTAAGATTTAGAGCTTTTGTTTTCTCAATATTCTTTCTTAGACCCACAATTTCACATTCTAGTTTTTCATTGTGTTTTTCTCTTTCAGCAAGTTGGAATGTAAAAGTATCTATTATCATATTCTTTTATTCTAAACATATTTTGAGTTTAGAGATTTCTTCATAAAGGTCATCTTCATCTAAAGCATCCAATAAATCATTATCTTCATAAGCCATCAAAAGTCTATAGTCATAACTATTTTCATCTTCATCACTAATTGATAAACCATCGCTATCTTCATGAGTGTAGTAGCTCTTCTTACTTACACTTTTTTTTCTATTCCAGTTTGCAGATTCCTTCCCTTTATCAAATTTATCTTTATGAGGACATTTGGTAGCATAATGACCAACTCTTCCACAAGCAAAACATTTGAAAGGTAGTTTACCTCTGAATCTTCCGAAACTCCGTTGAAGATTCTTGATAAAGTTTACTTCCTCTTCTTCTTCTGAAAGATGTCCTAATTCATTGAGTTCTTCTTTTCCTTTTGCTGAAGCTTTAAATGCATCTTCTCTCATATCTGATGGACCTCCTTTTCTCATCTCAAAGGTAGTTAAGATTCCATGCAGCTGTGTCATAGTAATAGTCTGTAGATCCTGCTTTTCTTCTATGGTAGATACTTTTGATTCAAAATTAGCAGACAAGGATCTTAAAACTTTTTCAACTAAAGTAACTTCCTTTATCTCTTCACCCAAATTCTTCATGCAATTAACAATCTCATCTATATATAAGAATTATCTAGCTACACTTTCAGCATTGTGCATATTGAGAGTTTCATATTGAATTCTAAGAGTTTGAAGTTTAGCAAGTTTTACTTGAGAGTCTCCTTCGTAGCTTAGAACGATTTTGTCCCATATTTCTTTGGCAGATTTGAGTTGCTGAACTTTGACAAACTCTGATTGTGACAGACTTCCCAACAATGTATTGACAGCCTTGGCATTGGTTTCATATTCCTTTTTACCTACCGTATCTATAGGAATTGCTGACAAAAATGTATATCCTCCTTCCACGATTTCCTAGACATCTGTTCCAAGAGATTGAAGATAGGCTATGGTTCTTACCTTCCAATAAACAAAGTTTCTTCCGTCAAAGATTGGTTGTCTGATGGATTCCCCGCTTTCTTGAATACCCATGATGATGGATCTTCCTTCAAGCGATCAAGCTTCTTCTGAAGGACCTACTTCGATACCAATTGTTGGAAATAATATTGAGGGGGGGGTGAATTAGTATGATAAGATCAATAATTTAATTTTCAAAACTGATTTGTTATGCTACTTCAACTTAGTGAACTAGCGTGTATACACAACTATACTTAACGCAACCAGCGTATATGCAGAGATCTGTTGATTTACCCAAATTATCATCCATTGATCTTTAACTAGTATATCAAGAATTCATTAAACAATGCAGTAAAAGCAGAATAAAAGATCACACACAAGCAACACACATGAACACCAAGATATAAGGTGGAAACCAAATGTGGGTGAAAACCACCTGCTGTTGTCGTCTCTGTTTTCTTTTAATAATAAGAAAATCTATTTACAATTTTTGTACTGGTGCAGTCTTATACCAGTACGCAAGCTTCTACCTGTAGAAGGCTACAACCTTCTCTCATTCTCCAGCTTCTACTGGAAGGGAGCTACAACCCCCTAGCTCTTGTACTAGCTGATATGTTTACTAGTACGTAGGTGTTGTCCTACAGAAGGCTACAACCTTCTCTTTACTTCCAGGGACCACGTTTCATAAATTTTCAAACTGGATCCATCAACAACACTATTCAATCATCAAATATATCTGCATCAACCAATCTCCTTTCAAACACAACTGAATCAATCAATCACTTTGACAACCCATCAATCTGATCTTTCAGAATGCTGTCACCAGAATACAGTAACTAGAACCCAAGCCAGAACCCAGGACTCTGTAATAAAAAACAACAACAACTAAAACATATTTTATAAGATATACGCTACTTCCATGTGTCAAACTGGCGTGTACATGCACTTTTCTCAAAGCCAACCAGCGTATACATCTGCAAACATAAATTCAAAGTTCTGCTGCTATTCCATAGTTTTGTTATACCCATATCATATCATTTACAGAATAATATATGCGTCAGTGTTTATATATATAATATACATGAGCTTCAACCCAAAAGATAGTTCATTTTACACTTTAAGATCCTGATTCATCATTAGATCTGATTCCTCATCATTAGCTAAGGTTCATCCTTGGTTCAGATCCAATTATGCACCATAACCCAATAACCCGCATACTAGATCTTACACTTCATTAGATATTCGATACTTTCACACTTTGGCCTAATGATCTTCTCTTCCTTTTATAGTTTGTAGGCCTTTCTTAATACCATGGACCAAAACCACTTAGGACCAATACCTTGGACCAAATACCTTGGGTCAATACCTCGGACCTAATACCTTGGACCAATACCATGGATCAAAATACCATGGACCAAAAACTTAGATTTCCAAGGTATACGCACTTTTCCTTTCGTGAAAGTGAGTGTGTACGTATACACGACTTGTCTACAGTGAACCCGCATGTATACACGACTTGGCCAATGGTGAACCTGTGTATACCTCTCTTTCTTTATTCTGTGAAGTCTGATCTGTAACTTTGTATTGTTAACCTGTTGAACTATGATCTATCATCTGAGTGAGTTGCCATTAAGGACAACACCTGTGTCATAATGCCAACACATGCTTGCATAATGGGTTTCAATTTTACGGTTTTGAAAACCATCATCCACTTTTGAGTGGGATTCTCCAAGCTTTATTTTCCTCTCAGAGTCTTGCTCATATATTGTCAGATCTGCCGCTAACTTCCTTGCTTGTGACATAACCTATTGTTGCGTGTCACTCCCCCTTCTGCCAAATTCTTCTTCCAGGAACTTCCATGCTTCCTTGGAAGTTGTAACCTTTGCTACCTTGCACAAACACTTCTCATCCAATGCTTATTTTATAAAATTCAATGCTAAAACAGCGCATACTTCATCATATGCATTATTAGAATCATACTCAAGTAACTCATTAGCTCGAAGAAAAGTTAACATCTTGATAACCCAATGATCGAAATATTTACCTGTAAACAATGGAGGTGGTAGCAAATCAAAGCTACACCAATCACCCTCAATTTCTTCTTTGTCTTCTGCTAGACTTCTCAGTTCCTCGGCTATGGCCTAAACCTCTCTAACCACGACAATAATCTTTGCCTCTTCTTTTGGATTTCTTTTCCTAATATGTTTCAGTCGTGCTTTATAACCCATGACTATGATCTTTCCTTTGTTTTATAGATTCTTTGCTGATTGCATGAGGTTATCTTCCATATCGCACCTGAAAAAAATATGATTTTCAATATACGCCTCTGTAAGGCACAATCTTCACCCAAAAAATTATCATGCTTAAGATTTTGCATGAAAACAGACTTTTGCAAAACCCAAACCTCATTTTCTCAATAATTTTTTTTTTAATTCTCTTTCAATAAAAATATCATTTTAAAAATCTCCCATAAAATATGTTAACGCACCAATATTTTCACAAAAAAACATTGTGTACTGTGCACTTTTTTCAATTCTTTGTGCCTAACAAAAATCCTTTCAAAGCACCTCGATGTCCACGGAAAAAATAGTCATAATCCTTTATAAGAGAAAAAAATTAAGAACCCTTTAAACACCTTTTTGAAACTCATTTTATATTTATAAATCCATTTACCCTTTTGCATGCCCCTTTTGTAATCAAAACTCTTTTCAAATAAACACAAAAGGTTGCCACGTATTGAAAAATAAATTTTAATATAACTTCAAAAAATCAACCCAACATGACTCTTAAACCTTTGACTTCACTTTTTAAAACAATATGCCGATTTTCATTACTTTTCGAAGGTAATACTAGTTTACGTGACTTTCTCGTTATGATGACGACTTTGCTAAATGTAGTGTCGACTCGAGATTACGGCTCAACGACGGCAAAAAAATACTTTCGACTTCCTCACACTGCTCTGCAAGCTGCAGGTGCAGGCTCTCTATCTCTTCGGCTCTACTACTTTTTTGCGAGGTGACTCATAGACCACAACTCCAGCGATTGCTCACGATGGTGGTTGTGACACGTAAAAACTTTTGACACTCTTCACAGAGTGGGATTCTGGAGACTACAACTGCAACAGATTCTTTTTCTTGATCAGATCTTGCAACTCAATTTTTCAAAGCTCGCTCTGATACCAATTTGTTGTAAAGGTGGAGGAGACAAAGCATAAATTCACACATAAAACACGAGTCCCTTTTCTTCTATTGATCACACAAAACATTCTTACAATGAATCCGATGAAGGGTATTATCCTTTCCAACTAGCTATTTGCCTAAAATATATTGACATGCAATCACATGCAACCACACACTAAAAGTCATCTATCACTTAACTCGACTTGACTAAACACTCAAACGCTCAACCCTCAATCACTTAATGCTCAGTTAACTGACTCTCTAATTTTAGCCAACTCCACACACTGGAGTAATTAAAATTTCTAACACACATTCCCCTGTCGTTTGCAAGATCAACAAAACAATTCTTATAATTCTTTCAATGCTTTATATGAATTTGATAAAAAATATTTTGGAAAATATTAATAATAAAGATAATAGGTAAATATGAGTAAATTGTATTTTATATATAATATTTTAATATATAATTATGAGGTAGAGTATTAGTCCTAAGTGTTAGTTTAATTGGTTGAGTTTCATGAGATAATGATTTTAATTCTCTCCAATTTCCAAGTTAAAATTCAAGATTGAAGCAATAGGTAATCTTTCTATGACATTAAAAAAAGCTATTTTCATAGTTTTAAAAAAAATAGCTATTATTTTAAAAGATATTTACTTTATATAAATCTTTAAAGTTTTAAGTGAAAAGTATCTTATAATATCTTTAAAATTTGAGATATTAAATGAAGACAATTTTCAAAATCGACACACTAAAGTTTATTAAATTAAGAAGTTATTATTTTTTGAAATGATTTGATCCAAAAGAGGTTTGAGCTTTGAGTTTATAGTTTAATTAATACTTCATATCATAGTTTAATTAGTACTTCATGTCAGACCAGGGGGGTAACTCCTCAAAAATGAGATTGCATTATTCATTTAGGCTGTTCATTATTATATACAAGAGGGAGTGACTACTGAGTTTCATCTCTTGATGAATCTCTATTTTCTCTATTATTTATTTACACTATTTACAGTTGTTCAACCAATCTTTATGATTAGGTGTCAACATTCCTCCCCTTAATCTAAAGGGATGTTGGTGATTCCAAGCATTGTTATGAATCTTTCAAGCTTCTCTCTTCCAAGCGCTTTGGTGAAGATGTCTGAAATCTGCTCATTAGTTGAACAATGGTGAAGATGGATTGTTTTGGCCTCAACATGATATCGATTCAGATGATATTTTGTATTGATGTGCTTCATTCGATCATGGAACTTTGGGTTCTTGGCCAACTTTATTGCCGAGGTATTTTCAATCATAAGTGGAGTCGAATGTACTTGTTTTACTTGCATCTCTTCCAGAATTTTCCTAAGCCACACAATTTCTTTTGTTGCCTCAACTGCTGCCACATATTCTGCCTATGTTGTAGAACCTGCTAAAACTGATTGTTTGTGTGATCTCTAGGAGACATCTCCTGATCCAAGACTCATAGCATAACCCAAAGTAGATACCCCAGTTTATTTGTCTCCATCAAAGTCTGAATCAGAGTATCCAATCAAGCTGAAGTCACCCACCTATGTATACTTGAGTCCAAAGTCTTGAGTTTCCTTCAAGTACTTTAGAACTTTTTTTGCAGCAGACCAATGTCCCTCACAAGGCTTTTGCATAAACCTGGAGAGGATTCCAACAGCAAACAAAATGTCCGATCTAGTAGTAGTTAGGTAGTTGAGACTTCCTACAAGTTGTCTATACTTTGTTGCATCCTCAAACTCTTTCCTTTAATGGATGTGAACTTTAAGTTTTGTTCCATTGGAGTAGTCAAATGATTGCATTCAACCATCCCAAAACTATTCAAAATATCTCCAATGTACTTCTTTTGAGAAAGGAATATGGGCTTCGAATGTTGAGTTACTTCAATACCAAGATAGTAATGAACATAGCCCAAAACAGTCATTTCAAAACCTTTCCTCAATTCCTTCTTTATGGATGCAATGTAGCTCTCATTTTTCCATCTCATCAAAAGATCATCTACATATACCACAAGATATACAACTATTTTTCCAACTTTCTTGATAAACAAAGTTGCATCATCAAGATCATAATGTTTGAAATTGAGTTCCAAAAGATGCTCAGTTAGTTTTTCATGCCCGGCTCGCAGTGCTTGTTTGAGGCCATACAAGGATTTCACAAGTTTGCATACTTTATGTTCATGTCCTTTCACAGCAAATCCTTCAGGCTAGGACATAAAAACATTCTCTTTTAGATCCCCATTCAAGAAAGCAGCTTTTACATCCATTTGATGGACTTTCCAACCGTTCTGAGCTTCTAGGGCAAAAAGTTCCCAAATGGTAGCCCATTTTGTTGTGGGGGAAAAAGTCTCCTCATAATCGACCCCTTCCTTTTGTGCAAAATCTTTTGCCACAAGCCTGGCTTTGTGCTTGTCAAGTGAGCCATCAGCTTTATACTTGTTTTTTTAGACCCACTTGCAGCCAATTGGTTTGGTTCCCAATAGAGGATCAACCAGCTTCCAAGTGCCACTATTTATCAAGGCATCATACTCCTTTTGCATCGCTTCTTTCCATTTATCATGAGAAGCAGCTTCCTTGAAGGAAGTTGGTTCAAAATTTGTGGACAAATCCAATTCACAATCATAAGAAACATCCATATCAACAGGTGAATCATAGTCATCTACATCACCTCCATTTTGTCGGGTTGAATTTCTAGTTCCTTCCTTTCCAGCCTCATCAGCATGAACACTTTCAAGTGTCTTTGTCATCCACTTTGGGGGACCTTTCTGAGATGGTCCAGGATGCTCCATTGATTGAGTTGGGAGTGAATCAATATTAAGTCTCCCAATTCTGTCAATCACATCACTCAAAGTATCATCCTTTCTTGGATTTTCATGCGGGGGAGAGAGTGATTCAGAAGAAGATTCCACAGGTTGATCTAACATAGGAATCCCCTTTCAAGACGTGGAATCTGATTATCAAATTCTTGAAATGATTTCACGTTTGATAATCTATCCAAGCAATCAAGTTTCCGCTCAACAACATTGTCAGTAAATTCTTCAAAAAAATCTCTTCTAAAAGTCATGTGGCAAGTTGCTCCTGAATCAAGAAACCAATCGTTTTTCCAAGAAGCAAGTGAAGCATTAAATAGGTCTTTATTTACTCCAATATTACAGTGTGCCATTACATAGTGAGTGGATTCAGGTTCTTTACCTTTCTCTTTGTCATTAATTTTACCTTTGGGTTGGTTTCTTTCCTGCTCAATTCTGTCCCAAGGAAACTTGCATGTGGATGCATCATGTGATCCATCTCTTTTGCAGTGTATGCAATGCAAATCTAAATTTTCTCCTTGAGAGTGTCTGCGCCCCCCCCCCGCCTCTGAAATTTCTTCCTCTTCCTCTTCAACCACCTCTTCCTCTGAAAGAATCTTGAGCAAGATTCTTCTCTCTATGTGCAAGACACACAGCTTCTTCATAAGACTAATGAGTTGTCTTCTTCCCAAAAGCTTTCTCTCTTTCAGCAATTTTTTTCAGAAGGGAGTTAAAGGTAATATCTTCGAGGTTTCCATTTGCTTGCAATGACTCAAGATAATTTGAGTAAGTAGGATAAGGTGCCTTGAGAAAAGCTATCAGAGGAATGTCCAGTTCAATGTTAGTGACTTTGATATCATGCATAATAGATTTTATTTCTGATGCAAGAGCAAGAGGATCATCATTTCGTAATTCAAGGGTGAACAATTTAATCATGAGTTGAAAAATTTCAAGTGCAGAGTGTGAGTCATAGAGTTCCTTTAGTTTTTGTAAGGCTTAGAAAGCATTTGAAAATGGAGAAATATGGCGACTCACCTCTTCATTTACTGATGCTACAATCAATGCATAAGCCTTGCTATTTTTATTTTCCCAAATGGCAAATTCCTTGTCTGAGGTAGGCTATTCTGGCTCTTTGTCTCTGTCTCCAACACACACTCCTTTCCACAGCTCATTAAAAATGAGAGTGTGTTTGATTTTCCATGACCATTCTGAATAGTTCTTCTTGCCGGTGAGAACCACTCCCACAATAGATATCAATGAATGCATTTTTTAAAAATCTTTGTACTATGAAAAATATACTTCTGCTGCAAATTTTTACTCCTGATTGTAAAAATTCTAATTCTAATATATATATGGAAGAGGTATATTTGATAGCAAATACTAGCTCTAAAGGTACTGTTCTACCGCTGTCATACTTCAATATCCACAATCTGCAACAAGTTGTGCAGACAAAAAAAAAAAAGAAGATCTTTGGAAAATAATGACTTCCAAAGGAACGTTCCAAGCATTAAATCAATACCCCAATCAAAAATTCGTCGTGGGAAGTTGTTGAAGATAAGGAAGCTTTGCATCTACGGGTTGACATGCTGGGCCTAGGGAAGGAAGAAGTCAAGGTTTATGTCGAGGAAAATGCCCTGGTCATAAAAGGGGAATCCCTCTCAGACGCAAAATTGGACGACAATAAACATAAATACAGTAGCCGCATAGAACGTCCCCCAAAGTGTACAAGCTGGATCAAATCAAAGTGCAGATGAAGAATGGCATGCTTAAGGTCACTATTCCCAAGTGTACAGAGGAGGAGATCAAGAATGTGATTAACGCAAAGATCGAGTAGAGGTTTTCATTAGGGTTTCTAAATTCAAACGCTGAAGCCGCGGAGGTGGTATAATGTATTGGAGCTGCAGAGCATGAAAGTGGTGGTATCGGTGGACTGATATCGCACTTAAAAAAATGGAATTTTCCACACGACCAGCAGGGGCTTGACAGGTCTCGCCTTTCAATGGTGGAGTGGTATGAGTGCCGCAAAGCTTGTGAAAAATGGCCTATCGCTACGGTTTTGATGCCCTGAATTGGCTCAAATGATGGCTCAATGCCACAATGAGAGCAGGGCGCAAGAAAGGAGCGTTGGTGCTTCGATGGCTTGCTATTCGATGATATTCCATGGGGAGAGTGGGGAGACGAGTCGTTCAGGTAGGAATAGAAAACACATATGACAGTGTACGTAAGGTGGGTTCAGGCCTCAGGAGCATGAAAAAGGTGTCAGTTCTGCAAAATACGCAAAACATAGGTAGGAGGGAGTTACAAGGGCAAATCATAATGCTAAAAATAGAGTTGGCTCTAATACCATGTCAGACCAGGAGGTAACTCCTCAAAAATGAGATTGTATTATTCATTTAGGTTGTTCATTATTATATACAAGGAGTGATTTTTGAGTTTCATCTCCCGATGAATCCCCATTTTCTCTATTATTTATTTACACTATTTAAAGTTGTTCACTCAATCCCTATGATTAGGTGTCAACACTTCATAACATGGTAATTTCAAACTAAGTTTTTTAAATTGAAAAATTAGTAATTTTTAAATGATTTGATCTAAAAGAAGTTTTAATTTTGATTTCATGATTTAATTAAGAGTTCATAACATGGTAATAACTAATTGAACTATCCCTAATAAAGTAATTAAAAAACCAACTTGAAAAATATAATTGTGAAAAAAAAAACTCTTAGATCTTTGGACCAATCTTATTAAAATTCATTTCTTAGGCCATTTCAAAACCATGGTTAGTCATTCTTTCAATTATTAAACATACAAAGTTCCTTCCAGATTCTGTAAAGCACAATAACCTCATCATGAATATTATAATTTTTTAAAACCCTTGCAAATAAACCTCCTTCCACACTGTGTAAAGCACAATAACCTCATCATGAATATTATAATTTTTTAAAACCATTGCAAATAAGCCTCAACATTAATTATGTTTTTGCTTTCACCCACAAATATGTCATGATTTATTCAAATGACCTATTATTAGAAGCACATCTCATACTATTCTCACTGAATGTAAAATAAATGAAGTTATTTTGCAGCACATTTTGTATTGATCATATGTGCAGCAATGAAAAGTACATTTTCTATTTATCAGAATGAGCAAGAAAATAGAGAGTAAAATTTGTGGTTAACCTCCATTTAATTTATGCAAGCAAACTAAAATAAAATAAAATTAATTGTATAATTTATCAAAGTGGTGCAACATAAACGTGGTGAACCCACAGGTCCCGATATCGAAACCTGGCCTTGATATTATCTTCAGTTGTAGAGCTTATTTAGTTTTCCAAAACCAGAACACAAACCCCCTCTTAATATCAAAGACACTATTAGGCAGGATTGTGTTGTCATGCTTAGAAAGGCCAAGCCCCCTCGAAAGAACCTCAACAATGAGGAATTCATTGCCCTTAAATCCTTAAACCAGAACAGTGATATCGTCGTTCTGAAGGCTGACAAAGGAGGAGCTGCGGTCATCCTTAACAGGGATGATTACCGCAAGAAGATGTTAGATCATCTTTACAATAGTGGCAATTATAAAAAATTGCCCAAAAGCCCTCTAAAGAAAATTTCTAGGGCGGTGGCTCTCGCCATCAAGTCCATTAGCTCTGTGAGTTCCCTATGCCATAAACTCATTGAGAGCAGTCCCATTACTCCTAGGATCTATGGGTTGCCAAAGATTCACAAAGAAGGGGCCCCTCTGAGGCCTATCGTCAACACCATTGGTGGTCCAACCTACCATCTAACTAAGTTCCTTTCCCTTAAGCTTAAGCCCCTAGTTGGCCGTACAGAGTCCTTCGTGAAAGACTCTGCATCCTTCAATAAAGAGCTTAAGGACATAGAACTTAACCCTGAAGACATTCTCGTCAGCTTTGATGTGGTCTCCCTTTATACTTGTATCCCTATAAAGGAGGCCTTGGAAGTGATATATCGCCTAACAGATCCCGTTACCACGCATCTAGTTGAGATCTGTCTCACTTCCACCTTTTTCTGTTTCGAGGGTGAGTTCTTTGAACAAACCTGTGGTGTTTCCATGGGCTCACCCCTATCCCCTATTTTTGCGAATATTTTTATGGAAGGTTTCGAAGCCAAAGCTTTAGCCTCGGCCCCAAGCTATGGAAAAGGTATGTAGATGACACTAATGTCATCTGGTCCCATGACCAAGAGGAGTTGGATCTCTTCTTGAATCATCTCAACTGTTAGTCCTTTGCCATTAAGTTCACCATGGAAAAAGAAGTCAATGGTTGCCTCCCTTTCCTAGATATTCTTATATCTAAGAATAAGGACGGTTCACTCTCCCACTCAGTGTTCTGGAAGAAAACGCATACTGAGCAGTATCTTCATGCTGATTCCCATCATTTCCCCGCTCAAAAGTTGGGTGTTCTTAACAACCTCGCTACTCGTGCCCTTAGGATTTCTGATAATGAGAGCTTCGATAAGGAGAAATCCCATCTCCTTAATGTCTTTGTGGAGAATGGCTATAGTAGGCGCCTAGGTCAGAAGGCTTTCCTTAAAGCCTCTAAAAATTCGTTAATTAAAAAAGAACCTAAAGAACGTCTGCTAGGTGTCCATCTTCCCTATATCCAGGGAACCACGAACAAGATTTCTCGGATCCTTAAGAAGTATAATATTCCCTCAACCTTTAGGCCCCTCAACACCATTCGTAAATCCCTCTGATCGGTGAAAGATCCCATTGACCCTAAAGACATGAAGGGTGTCTACTTGATCCCTTGTTCTTGTGGGACCCCCAATATCAGGGAAACAGGGCGCTCCATCCATCAAAGGATCAACGAACATGCAGCCAACCTAAGACATGGGAGAACCAAGTCTTCAACATTAGCAGAGCATGTGGAAAAGACCAAGCATCATGTTTGTATAGAGGAGGCCAAGGTTATTGCCAAAGTTGCGCAGTTCCATCATCGTAAATTCAAGGAAGCTATTGAAATTGAAAGAAGGCCTAACAATCTCAATAGAGATGACGGTTGGAAGCTTAGTAACTGCTCGATCCCTGCCATTTCTTCTTAGTCTTGCCTTCCTTTTCCCCCTCTTCTTCCCCCCCCCTTTTAACCCTTTCTAACTTTCGAGGTTTCCCCAGAATTTTCCGGATCCTTCTCGTTTGAGCCATGTCTTTTCCTTCCTCCTAGGGTTTCTCCTTTCGTTCAGTGTTTTACTAATGGTCCTGTTCTTGACCCCCCTTTTAACCCTTTCTAACTTTCGAGGTTTCCCCAGAATTTTCCGGATCCTTCTCGTTTGAGCCATGTCTTTTCCTTCCTCCTAGGGTTTCTCCTTTCGTTCAGTGTTTTACTAATGGTCCTGTTCTTGACCC
>APFE031299389.1:48416-67675 GCA_000404065.3 Pinus taeda | reverse complement strand
TATATTATAATATGTAAAATTATTTATTAGGAAGAAAATTTAATTACTATAATTATAATATTATTTTTATGACTTTTTGACTTTGTAATATTATCTAGCAGTTTTTTATAGTAGTTGATGGTCAACCTAGTCAACCTAGCCGTTGGGAAGATCTGCTCTCCCTATTTAATATGCAGCCATGATCTGACTCTTAAACTTGTCGTGACGATGAACCACACTAGTTGGTTCGAAACGCGTTGACAAAAGTTTTCTACATGTGATTTACGCCGAAACTCTTCTTATAAACTCGGTTTTCACTAGTTGGTTCGAAACCCATCGACAAAAATTTTCTACATGTGATTTACGCCGAAACTCTTCTTATAAACTCGGTTTTATTCACCGCATCTTCAAAAGAAATAAGAAATCAAAGATTTTAAACACAATTTTCCAAAAATAAAAACGAGGGAGAACAAACCGGAAGGAACAGAAAATGGTGGTGTGAAACACACCATTGTTGTTGATACCCAGAAATACTTTATTCATCTCACAATGCCCTCTCTCCACGAATGCAACAAGCAAGTTACATGTCTTTGGGAATGATGGTGACCCTCTTCGCGTGGATGGTACATAGATTGGTGTCCTCGAACAACCCAACAAGATATGCCTTCACCGCTTCTTGCAATGCTGACACTGCTGATGACCTGAACCTCAGATCTGTCTTGAAATCCTGGGCGATCTCTCTTACAAGACTCTGGAAGGGTAGATTTCTGATCAACAGCTCGGTGCTCTTCTGGTACTTTCAAATTTCCTAGACAAGAACAGTGTCAGGCCTGAATCTGTGGGGGCTTCTTCACTCCGCTTGCCGTTGTTGCAGGCTTCCTGGTCGCCTTCGTTGCCAGTTGCTTGCAAGGAACCTTGCCACCGGTTGATTTATGAGAAGTCTGCTTTGTTTGGGCCATATCTTCAAACACTTTCTTTTCTCATTTGCAAATTGAAACAACTGGAACTGTAATACTCACCCGAATGTAAATCCACGCTTTTAAGGAATAATACCATTCAATGAAAGATGGATATAAAATTCTTAAAGTGGCTTGAACCATTAGCAAAGGGAGAAAACCACCATAACTCCAACAATTGCAAAGGTATGTGGTATGTTCTAGGTTATAATAAAGATTAACAAGTAACCACGACACAAATTAAGATTTGGTTGAAAGCTAAAAGCAGTGGGATTTAATGGTGGAAAATTTTTTAATTCTCTAACATTAGATCTTAGATTTCACAGTGCAAAGAAGTGGAGAATAGCAACTGGGGGAGTTCTTCCTAAAAAAATGCCTTACATCATAATTATTTAATAACAACTCATTATAATTTAAAATTTAAAATATTCTATTTGTTAATGTTATATAATTTTTTGGGTCAAATATACAAATAACAAAACCACTGTGTTTTTGCTTACTCATTATAATCTAAAATTAAAGTGTTTAAATTTTAATATAAGTATCTTAACAATATAAACATTCATTAAATTTTAATATAAGTATCTTAACAATATAAACATTCATTAAGATTAGTGAAATTGTGCTAAAAATTTAATTTCAATAAATATATAAAACCTCTTCATAATACATAAAGATATTCCAAATTATTTTTTTCTCTTCGTACAAGTAATCCCTATGACTGCTCCCATATCTCCTTTCCACTCTTTATTTTCTTAATATTATTTTAGTTTACTTGATTATAAGTAAATTTTATTTTAATTTTGAATAACCATTAATTAAAATATATATATATATATATATATATATATATATATATAATATATATATAAAATAAATGTAAAAATAATATACCTTCAGGAAATATATTTTTATGTTTATTTTAATATTAATAAATAATTAAATATTAAATTCATTTAAAATATAGGTAAAATCTGAAGTCCTTATAATCCTTAATTACTTTTATTTTCTCATCCTTCAATAATGATTTCAAAATAAAAGAGCACCGCAATTAAAAATTAAAAAGAAAATACGATTAAGTACCACATCTATTTAATTATAAGAAAGCACGGTCATTCGAACCTGTGATATCATGTTCCTAAATATTTCAGTTTTTTATTATATATTATAATATACATCCATGTCAACGTTCCTTCCTCCTTTGTTGCTTTGCGGCGTGGGAGACACGTAACGATCTCTGATTTCAATCAAATCCCGGCATCCACTTGCAATAGATGTGTATTGTTGAGTCGCATTCTATATCAACCTGTTAGGCATTTTTCCATACTTCCATTGCTAATCTCAATAGTTACATTACAAAACTTAGGTTCCTTTGGTACTCCATTTATGATTTCTATCAATTTTATTAATGTAATGTTGGGCAAGGTTTTTATGGTTGATTATTATTAATTTATATAATTTATAATGTTTAATTTTGAAAAATAAATATTTATTATTTAATAGTATTGTAAAAATAATTTTTCAAATATTTGATTGTATCATAAATTTAGAGGTTTTATTGTAATTTTGGACCATGTGAATAATTATCTCAAATTTTTTGCCATAATTTTGGGATGCAATTGAAATATTTATGCCATCAATTTATATATTTGTGGAATGATTTTTCATTGCTAAGAATTATAGGAAAACCAACCAAAATTAAACTCTTTCAAAATTTAAGCAAGTGTTTGCATAAAAAATGGATAGGAACAAGATATATAAATATACTTACCAAAGTTATTTCACAACATTATTTATGTGTTGTTTAGCACTTTAATAAGTATGCGTAAAAATTCAAATGTGCTGAATTACTAGTGGTTACTACCCACCAAAATTCGTTCAACACTTTTCCCTCTATTGGGCAATGAATTTTTTCGTTTCATATATCAATTTGCAATTTTTATGAAAGCATAAATTCTACTTAAGTCGCAGTGGTTACTACCCACCAAAATGCAGTAGTCTATAACGCGACTTTTTGAAAGCTTTTCCGGCAGATTTTTCCGGTCAAAATCCGGCAGCAATTCATTGGAATCCCAAGTTTGATAGCTAGTTTCTGCACAATCAATGGCTCCCAGGGGTTTTTCAGGGCGCTGAATCCAAATATGCAGTTAAAAAACCATTTTAACTGCTAAAAACCAAGATTTAACCTCATTTCTTCCGCCGGATTCCGTCACCGGAATCTCCAAAAAGTCGCATTATAGACAACTCCCACCAAAATTCGTTCAACATTTTTCCTTTTATTTGGCAATTAATTTTTTCATTTCATATATCAATTTGTAATTTTTATGAAAGCATAGTTTTTACTTAAGTGGTACAGACTAATGCCCTGGCCATTGATGCATTTCCCTACATAAAAAAATAATATGGTTTTTTTTTTTTTTGTACATTCTACTAGTTATCCCATAATTGACCTAACTACATGACAATAACTGTAGGTTAGATTACAATTGTTCTTATCCATTAGGCCAAGGAAATACATGTTTAGCACGCTCTGAAGTATTGTGCTAGTTGAATTTAAGGATGATACTACTCAAGGATAGAGCACATATAGAAAGTGGAACATTAGATTTTTTTTTTTGCAAGATTATATGAAGAGCTATAAATATATAGTTTACATTCATAGTCTTCCTATCGAGGGTGGAACACTATATATATTTTTCTTCTACATTATATTTTTCCCTCATAGAGTATATCAACAATTACAAATATATATTTTACATTCATAGTCTTGATATTATTTATCTTAAATAGTTTTATGATGAAATTTATAAATTCATCAACAGGTATCCAAATACACCTAAGATATGGAAAGAGTAGGTTAAAGACTAGAAAAGACTGGAATCCTATTGTCAATGTTGTTTATGAGAAATGACATGTTTTCTTTTGTCAAATTTGTTATTCAACAATGGCTTTTGATATGGGTAAGGATATATCCATTACTATTTGTAATTTCCTTCCATGTAGATTGCATATATCAGATTCAAATTTGTATTGTCTATTTGTAAATTCCTTCCACATAGGTAATATGTATTGGATTAAAATTCTTTTTTATTAAAAAAGGTTACATTGTTCTTAGTATTGAAACCATTTACTTTTTTTCTCAAAGGCAACCATTTTATCTATTAATTAGATTAAACTAATATTATTATATGTTAAACTAATATTATTATATGTTATTTTTGTTGATGGAAAAATATTTGCTTTAAGTTTCTTTGAATAGAGATGGCTAACATAGTTTATGGAATGCAAATTATCTACCCAATTGGTACTCTCCCATTCCATTATTACATAAAAAAATATAGTGAACAATATGAATTTTGCATATTATCAAAATTGAGAACATTCCGCATATCATTAATGATTTTTGTTTTGTTGTCATTCATAATTTGACATTTAGCCACCTAGAGATGGCTAACGGATTTTATGGAATGCAAATTACCAACCCAATTGGTACTTTCTCATTCCATCATTACATAAAAAAAATATAGGGAACAATATGAACTTTGCATATTATATGCAAATTATCAACCCAATTGGTACTCTCTCATTCCATCATTACATCAAAAAAATATAGAGAACAGTATGAATTTTGCATATGATCCTGCTACTCGAGCTCATAAAATTGAGCACATTCCACATATCATTAATGATTTTTTTGTTGTTGTTTTTGTTGTGATTCATAATTTGGCATTTAGCCACTTACTAAGTTGCAGTTAATGTGTTAACTAAACTTTAGAAACTAATTTTAATTTTTTATTTTTAGTTATAGTATCTTTATTTTCCTCTTTTTAATATTATTATTTTTATCCAATTTTAAGGTCACGATCAAGCGAGCCACTAAATTGGTGTATGAGCTGCTCTTGTTTGTGGGACAAGGGCCCACCTCCATGGTGACTGCTAAGACTACCAAGGCATAAATACTCTACCTCTCTGGTTTTGAATATGTGACCTCTTACGAGGAAACACATGCTCTTATTAAATAGTTGTTATATAAATAATTTTGGATTCATAATATTATCAATCCAATTATTTAGTTGTAAAGTCTATTGAATAATATATATAACTTTTCCATTTTAATATGTTATTATAATTTTAGATACACTGAGTTTTTAAATTTTTTTGCTAATATATTTTGTTGTTAAATAATAATTAATAAAACTAATTTTGATATATTATTTTGCTATCAATTAATATTATTAATAGTTATTATTTATTATATATTAACTCTCTATAAAAAATAATCATAATTTTCGTTATTATTTATTATATATTAACTCTCTATAAAATATAATAATAAAAAAAATATGATTAAATTTATATTTATCATAGTCATATATAGATTATTACAAAAATAAAATTTATAAATATCTTCCAATCATATATTTAGCCATTTTTATATTCAAAATTATTTGCAAGTGGTTATGTTGCATGTAGCCTTTGTTATATCTTGAATATACACCTAAGTTTTGTAGTAAAAGGAAATTTTAAACTCTAACATCCATTGGTAATGTAAACACAATCATTGGCCTAACTATTATAAAAATGAGGTGGGTGGAAATATTGAATAAATTATAATATTTTTCGGTGGAAATATTGAATAAATTATAATATTTTTCACAAAATTTCACCTAGATGAGATAGTAATATATATTAAATTTTGATTCTTTAAAAGGTTATAGAAGTGAGTAAAAAATATATTAAGTTTTGAATTTTTTAAAGGTCCATCGAAGTGAGTTAAACCTATATTAAATTTTGATTTTTTAAAAAATCATCAAAGTGAATTAAACAAATTATTTAATAAAAATGTTTTAACGAGGCACGTGATCACGTTTATTCAAATCTCAGTAGATAATAAAACATTTTTTTTAATAACGAAAAAATAAAAATTTTCGAGAATTTAATGTTCAAACTTAATAAAAATCTAAATATTATAGTTTTGATTAAAAACAAAATATTTTTTAAAATGTCATCTAAATGTGTTAAAATTTTTTATAGTTTTTTTATTAAACAAAATAACTTTTTTTTTCAATTAAATTATTTAAATAAAATCTAAATAGTATTATTTTCATTAAAAATTTAATAATCTTTTTTTGTTAAGCTTGGTAGATCCTCCTTTTTCATTAATTTATAAAGAAAATTTATATCACATAGATTGGCTAGGTAGCCTCAACTTCACTGATCGGAAACCAAGTATGTTGGTCACCTATGTGCATTATATGCCATTCAGAAATAAAAGAGTTTTAGTTTTTCTACCCAACCTATATAAGTCTCAGAATCATGTCTAGACTCTAGATATCTACCTATACATATGTTTGCATAAGGAAATGTAAAAGATATCCGTATATATAAAAAAAAACTAACAAGAGAGAGTATCTAGTCATTCTATTCAGCTGAAGCCGATTCCACTAGTTCTAGGTCTTTGGCGTTCGATCCTGGTCACTCTGTGAGTTCCAAGAGACATGGGATGTGCTTGTCAATTTTGCTGATTCTAACATCCTCCCTGTGCAATTGAAATTGCACCTTTTGAAATTCATGTTTATAATTCGGCATGCCTTGAATAGTGACAACCATGCCCACCAAGATCTACTACATAACCTCGCCTAGCAGTCTTTTCATCAGCCAATACAAATATAAGGTCTGTTTGAATTGAGTGATCCTGCCTCTAGTTTTGCCAGGGTTCGGGACAAGGGTCCTCCAGTCCTCAATTTCCGTGTTCATCTCGCTTTCATGTTTAACATCATCTTCCCATTCCTCTAGAATTTTGTGAATACCTTCACTTGTGCCATCACAATATGCCTATACAGCTTCACTAATAAGTCTTTCCACTATCTTCCTACCTCTTCGAGCCTGAGACGTGCCCGGGTCCATGTCTCTTCTAGTCGCTTGGGCCCATCTACCACGGCCACGGCTTTTCACAGGATGAGCCATGGTTGCGCTATCACAGTCTTGTTCATTGCAACAATTCGTTAAATGGAGACAGTCAAACATAATATAATAGTAGTCTTGCACTTGGGTGGTAGTGTTACAACTTGCTACCCTACCTTGTTCCTCCCCTTCCCTGTCAATTGTGGTGTTGGGGCCTTCAAGGTCATAGGTCAATTCCCCAGAGGGGGCCGACCCACTACCATCCCTAGTGGTATCCCACCGCCACAACCACTGCCTCTCAGCCTCAAGCAGGCTAGCTTCCACTCCCCAATTATGAGTTGGTGAGAACTGCCACATGACCTTGTTCAATAAACCACGATATGCATACCATCTCCCGTCTGCCTAGGATGTAATAAGATAAACCAACCCATTCATACCCTCATCCCTTAGTCTCATGACACCACCATCACCTATCTTCCTGCTATAACCAACTTCGTTCCCTTGCCATACCTCCCTCCCATAGTTATCACCCTTTCCCCTTTTGTTGTGGTTCCTACCCATCTCCCAACAACTACACATGTGTCTACAGCAGGGGCCTTTTCCTAGACTGCAGGTAGATTGGCAGACTCTACTCCCTGACCTGTCTCACTATCTATGCCCGAAGGACCCCTAAAAGCTGTCCTACTCGGCCCTTTGCACAGACTTCCCAGGGTTCCCATGCGGGACATGAGACTTTCAAAGTTGAGGGAAATGGATGCAATACCAAGTGGATGTAAACGACAGGCACAAGAGCAGACAAGTACCACTGACCTCCACCCACAATTCCTCCAGAGTTGTTCAATTTCACAACTTTCACCCATAAAACTCCCCCTCTCCCTCAAGCAAAAGCCAGAATAGGTCAACATTTCAAGGGTTGAGAGATACCATATTACATACCTATTAACTGCTTTAGGCAAAGGACGTGCTTGGTGCTGTGGATGGTGTCGCAGAGCCCGTCCGGTGCACCAACCTTCCCATCCACGATTGATCTGAACAATAGCTCCCAACTGTCTCCCTTTACTCCTGTTAAGGCCTTCACCAACACAACTCTCGTTGCCACCTTTCCCACCATCCTTGCATGCCATCATGTAGAAGGCCACCACACACATTGCCTTGAGCATGTGGGGGGTAGGAGTACTGTACTTGTAGATACCCTCCATTAAACCTCTATTTGATTTCCCAACTAGCGGCTCGCACCCCAATTGGGGTACTAAAAAATTAATATTAATTCATAGATAATAAAAAAAATTATAATATTATATTATGTTAAAGTTCCAATATCTAGGTATTTTGGCAAAAGAGGGATCACTACTCGGTAATTCCAAATGGCTTGGTTTTCCTTGAATAATAATTATGAGTCAACTTGCATTTGCGGAGAAGTTTTTCTACTCTCTGAATTTAGCCTTCAAACCATCTAGTTTTGATCAGGACAAGATAAAGAACCAACATCAAATTAAATAAATATAGAGAAATGACCATCTAATTTCGTTCAATTTTAGACAAATTAAATAAATTTAAAGAAATATTTTCTAGCCGTTACAATATAGCAACTAGTTTCTGATGTGATTATCACAAAAAAAAAAATTAGAGTACAAATTTTTCTATTGTCTAAACCTTTCACATATAAACTATATAGATGGTAAGAAAGTAAGTTGTAGCTAGATAATGAACACAAAAGTAACCCCTACAAATTTGAAAATTAACAGAAATATTACTAAAATAAAAATTAATGATGTGGAGATGAGAGATAATTTATTATTAAAAGAATATTTGTTGAAATAAAGGGACGAATAAAGAATTAAGAAGAATAAAATAATTCAATAATTATATTATTATTAGTATTATATTAATTATTTTCGCACTGTTTTATAATATTATGTTAAAATAATATAGTTAAGATCATTTCAGGAGAACTTTTGGTTTCGGAGCTCTGGAGCTGAAGGAAAATGGCAGACTATGGTTTCTGACATACCCTTACATGGCACAGAGTCAGAGTAGGCAGCCTCTCAGGCCCAAATAGAACTATTGCCAGGACAGGCTCTGCCCTTTTGGAAGCAAAGAACAATGAATATTCCGGTGGGGGAGGCATTAGCGCCTTCCCCCAAAAATTACAACCATGAAAACCCAACTGAAAGCATAACTGAGAATGTAGAGACACCAAAGGTACGGCTTGCACAGCAAAAGGAGAAGAACAGACAAGAATATCTGGAATGCGAGAAGGAGGATGAATAGGCAACATCTGAAAAACCAAAGAAAGCATCATCGTCCACGTGCAAACCCATTGCCACAGAAAGGCCCAAGATTGAGCTACCTAGTCAAAGGATCAATGCACAAATACAATACATGAGAGATCATGCAATGATTGGCAAATTCATAGGTTATTGGCCAACTGAAAAGGCTCTGCAAGGATGGATTACCTCAAAATGGAAGCCCAAAGGTAATGTAACTCTACACTTGGGCCCTAAAGGATTCTTCACAGCCATCTTCAACTGCCTTGAAGACCAGAACCGAGTTCTGGATGGAGGACCCTATTTCTTCAATGCAACAGGTCTTTATCTCTGTGACTGGGTCAAAATATTCAACCTAGATAAGGAAGATTTTAGCTGGGCGCCAGTCTGGATCTGCATGTACTCACTTCCACTGGAATACTGGGATGAAGACTCACTAACATCCATTGGCAATGGATTGGGTGAGTTCATAAAGGCAACAGAGGAAACAAAGCATCGAAGATACACATCCGACGCTCAGATCTACGTTTACATGAAGTTGGGCCAAGCACTTCTGGACTCGGTAAGTCTACTGCACGACGAATTTGAATGGATTCAACCCCTTGACTATGAACATGTATCCTTCCGATGCAGGAGATGCCATGCCCATGAACACCTTTTCCGTGGCTGCCCCCTCAAGGTGCCTCCTAAACCTATAGAAAATGGGGGTAAATCTGATCCAGAAGGATTCACCAAGGTAGCGAGTAGAAAAAGGCATACCAAAAAACCTCCCACAACACCAAAAAATACTATTCCATCTTCAGACATGCCATCCTCAAGCAACAACTTTAATATTTTGACAAATCTAGAAAAGCCTGAGTCAGATACCCCTGTGACAACAAAGCCTACCTCTGTTCCATCCACCAATCTGTCCCCCACACCTATCCACAATAAAACTTGTCATCCGTTGAATGTCAATACCTCTGATAAGCAGGCCTCAGACTCACAACATAACACCAACCATGTTCATAACAAACCCCTCTGGTCCGACAAAATTATGGACATTGATGATACACCGGCAGAACCTTCTAAGCCATTAACCCATATGGAGGGAGGTAGTCAGCAAAGTTTAATGGAGGAAGAACCAGAAAGCTTTGATCTTGGAGATATAGACATTTTTAGTCTCGAGCAAGCCTGCAAAAGCAAAGAGTTCGACACAATACCAGACAGACAACTGGAAAATCTGGAAGTAGTACTCACAAGAGTGCATCAGCATAATACTTTGGGCATACAGCAAGAAGGTAAATGGGATGGGAAACATATCATCAAAGATGGGAAGAAAAGAGGTAGAAATACAGATCTATAACGTACCATACTAATTGGGTAAATTCTAGTTTCGTCTGGAAGGTGCTCCAAGTTGACCAAATACTACCGATCTCTACCTAATAGTCAACCATGAAGCTCATTTCATGGAATGTAAGAGGACTTAACGGTCCGAGGAAGTACAGAATGTTAAAGAACATGATTCAGCAAGAACAACCATACATTGTGTTACTGCAAGAAACAAAATGTAGCACCAGCACATTAGCATCCATATTATCCAAAGCATGGGCAGGATGTCAAACTGTAATAGTAGACACAACAGGTGCCTCGGGAGGGCTAGCCATAGCATGGAACAATCAACATATCTCCTTAACAAATTTCCATGCCTCACATCATTTCATCCAAGCAATGTTCCACCTGATCGGCACCAACATACATGGCCATTTCACCAATGTATACTTCCCACAGGAGGGCACGCAAAAAACCATGCTGTTAGAAACACTGGAGATTCTTAATGCTCCAAGAACTTATCTACTATGGATCACGGGAGGAGACTTCAATTTCATCACACGGCTGGAGGAAAAACTGGGAGGCAGAAGAAAGCTGGACAATGAAAGCAATAACTTCAAAGATCATATTCAACACAATAGTCTAATAGACTTACCTTTTGATAACGACACCTACACATGGAACAACAAAAGAGATGGCTCACATCAAATTTCATCTTGTTTGGATAGATTTCTAATCACAGACAATTTCTTTCATCCAGGTGGTGATATAAGCGCCTCTATTCTACCCTTAGCTAGCTTGGACCATTGGCCCATTTCTTTGCAATGGAAAAATCCCGGAAACTCTATCAGAAGACCATTCATATTTGAGGCTTTCTGGCTTACTCACCCTGAGTTCAAATCAGTGGTCAAATCAGCGTGGGAAAGTTTTCTTCCTAATGGTGGTTCACTCATGTACCAATTCCAGCAAAGACTCACCCTGAGTTCAAATTAGTGGTCAAATCAGCGTGGGACAGTTTTCTTCCCAATGGTGGTTCACTCATGTACCAATTCCAGCAAAGACTGAAGCAAATCAAAACCTGGAATTACACCACATTTGGCAACATCTTTCAAGAGCAAAAGTTCTTGAGCAGAGCATGAAAGAGCTACAGCAGAAGATCATCATAGAAGGCAGAACAGAGGAACATGCCAGACAGGAACAAATCCTACTAACTCAATTAGATGAAAGAAGCAGACAGGAGGAACTACTCTCAAGACAAAAGTCAAGAATTAGATGGCTAAAAGAAGGGAAACAAAATACCAAACTTTTCCATCGCACAACTATACAAAGAAGAATGAATAATACAATCTCACACATTCAAAACTCACAAGGAGACAAACTAGAGAAAGAGGAAGATATAGAGAAAGAGCTCACCAATCACTTCAAAACTGTTCATCAAGAGCCGCCCATAGATAGACAACTTGCCATAAATAACATACTTTAGCATATTCCTAAACTCATAATAGAGGAGCATAATCAGCTACTGCTAAGACTAGTAACCCCTAAGGAGGTCGAAGAGGAATCAAATTAGTTGAACACTAGGAAAGCACCAGGACCTGATGGTTTCACTTCTAACTTTTACCATCACTTCTGGGACTTAATCAAAGTAGATGTTTGGAATATGGTTGAAGAATCAAGAATCATGCATTGGCTACTTCCTTCGCTCAATGCGGGCTTCATCACTCTTATTCCCAAATAAGCGCAACCAAGCACTCCAGAGAAGTTCAGACCCATTCCACTCTACAATGTCATCTGCAAAATTATCTCGAAAGTCATAGCCAACTTCCTCAAGCCGCTCCTCCATATTCTCATCGCACCAGAGAAATCTGGTTATGTCGAAGGACGTCAAATTTTGGATGGTATTATATTGACTCATGAAACCATCCACTCCTTAAAGAAAAACAAAAAGGTAGGTATGCTTTTGAAAATCGACTTATCCAAAGCCTTTGACAAACTCAGCTGGACCTACATAAAACAGATGTTGACGGCCTTTGGATTTAGCCTGACCTGGGTTAGATGGCTTATGACCCTAATCTGCTCCCCACTCTGTTCTGTTCTTGTCAATGGGATCCCTTATATTCCCTACTCCCCTTCAAGAGGAATCTGTCAAGGTGATCCTCTGTCCCCTTTTATATTTATCATTATGGCTGAGGGTCTGGGTTGTCTTATAAAGCATGCCGTTCATTCTCATGATCTTAGAGGACTCTCTGTTCATGGCACCCCTGCAATTACTCATCAACAATTTGTAGATGACAATATGCTCTTTGGTCATCCTTCTGTAAGTAAAGCCCGAACCTATAAAGCTCTTTTAGATACATTCTCAAAAGCCTCTGGCACTACCATAAATACTGCCAAATCTCAAATTTATTTCTTCCATACTCCTATTTCCACTCAAAGAATCATTGCTCGAATCATTGGATTCTCTCAAGCCAAGCTTCCGTCTCAATATCTAGGTGCCCCTCTTATAGATTCAGCCTTAAAGCATGCTTCTTGGCATCAACTCATTGAGAAAATGGAAAGTATACTTATGTCTTGGACACACAGAACACTCAACATGGCAATAAAATTAGTCCTAATAAAGGCAGTCCTACAATCTATGCCTCTCTATATCTTCTCAGTTCTTGCTACGCCGAAATGGGTGTTAAAGAGAATCAAGAATCTGCAACGCAATTTCTTATGCGGTTCCACAGGACAAAATAGAAAATGGGCATTAGTAAAATAGGAAAAAGTTTGCAAGCCTAAAAATCAAGGGGGTCTAGGCTTATGTGGCCCGCAACATAGCAATACTTTGATGGGAGCATGGATTTGGTGGAAATGGGTATCCTGCCCACAGAAGCCATGGGCACAACTATGGATTGCAAAGTATGCAAACAATTGATCGCAACAAGAGCTAATAAGGATAACTACCACGATCATAGGATCCCTAATTTGGAATGCGGCCAAGCAACACAAAGAAGTCATCCATCAGCATAGCTTTTGGGAGATAAGGGACAGGAGGACGACCAGCTTCTGGACAGATTCATGGCAACAGAGACCCAAAATTGCAGAACTCTTACCCTACACAAATCATAATGGAAACTATATTAACCAGGAGGATAATGTAGCACAATTCTGGACTCTCGGCACCATTCAGGGCTTCAGGCAATGGAAACCTTCAAGGCAAATAACAGAACAAGAAATGGAAGCTTATAACACGGAGTTACACAAAGAGCTCACTAGTAGAAGAATCAGATTCAATACTAGAAATGATGTACTCAGATGGGGATATACACAGAAAGGAATATACACCACTAAAGAAGCATACCAGCTAATGTCCCAAACACAGGAACCAACAGATCCTGCTTGGAATCATATCTGGGCTACAGGGATTTGGCCAAAAGTTTCCACTTTCATCTGGCTGATGTATCATCAAAGAATTCTCACTTGGGACAACTTAATCAAAAGAGGATTTCAAGGACCATCCTACTGTCCCAATTGTCAAAACAATGAAGAAACTATTCAGCACCTCATGGACTCCTGCGACATGGCCAATCAACTCTGGGAAAAGCTCACTTTCAGATGTGAACGACCTTGTAGACTTCTAGGGGATATAAAAGGAACCATTCGCAATTAGAATCTAGAACCTTATAACAGCAAATTTCTCAATAAGCTATGGACAATTCTGCCAGGCCTCCTTCTTTGGAGAATTTGGAAGGAAAGAAACAAGCAAATTTTCAAAAATCAAAGAACTTCCCTAGAAATCATATGGACCAACTTATGTCAGAACATCAAGGAAACTCTTGCGCTACACCAGTGGAATGCTGAGGACTTTCCTATCCAGCCTCAGGAGCTAAGCATATGGGCTAATTGGAACCTCTAGCTCCAACAGGCACAATTGGATCCCAATCGACCCAACACTATAAGCAAGCAGCTCACACATTGGATACACCCCCCACAAAATGTGGTTAAGTTAAATTTTGACGGTGCCTCCAAGGGCAACCCAGGGAAAGCAGGATATGGGGGCATATTCATAAACCATGTGGGCCAACCCTTGCTTTTGTATTTTGGCTGCATTGGATGGGACACGAACAATTTTGCGGAACTAGAAGGCTTATGGCAAGGCATGAGCCTCGCTCACGAACACAATTTTCATCCCATCACTATAGAGGGGGACTCCCAAATTTTAATCTATGGTCACTCAAATCCAACAAGGAAGCACTACTTTAAGAGCTGCCAAAAGTTGGAGACTAATGGCCACACTTAAACTAATATAGAAATGGATAAAAGACAGGAGAGCAATAACTGTTATCCATGTCAAAAGGGACAGTAACAAAGTTGTAGATCTCCTGGAAAATATTGGAGTGGAACAGGACCGAATCCTACATTCTGGCACTATCAACATTCTAGATGACCATAATTAATTGCAAGCTTGCACTGACCTGGTGCACAAGGAAGCTCAACTCCCGGATGTGGGTGGAAATGGCGGTAGCTGAGGTGGCTACCAACTGGGTCGGCGTGTGGAGAACGCACATGGCCTCCTAGAAGGCGGTACAGAAATTCATAGATGGCATTAACTACAACCATGAATGCGCCTTGAATGAACACTGCCGCCACCCTAATAACCGACCTCAACATCGGCTCATAGCAACAATGGGCTCTTGGGAAAATACCTCTGTTGTTCCTACAATTCCTCCTGTGCAACCTCAGCCCCTGTAATGCCTCTGCCCTCATGCAGTGGCCACACCTAGCTCCCGAACTACCACTGGTAGACGATGCAATCTTTATTGCTGCATTGACTTTGGTTTCGGCATCCATTTCACCCACAACTTGAATCTGCAAATTTGTATCCCCTCGACCCTGGTCGCTCATCCTTTTGTTGATTTGCCTATTAGCCCCGCTGCAGCCCTCTGAGCCCAATTCGGACCACAACCCGCCTTCCAGTGCCGAAAGCATGGTATGCCATATAATGCGTAGCCGTAGAGGTAGGACTAGAGGTAGCCTGACCCGATCCAGGCACTCACCGGCGTCGGAGACCACCTCCTCCTTGGTTGAGCAGCACATGAGCCGCTACCCCAATACTTGTAGTGGCAGAGGACACTTCCACTCGAGGGCCTCTGCTACACCTCCCTCCACCTTTGGCCCTTCTCCTAGCAGTACTTCGCTCGCTCCTCTGCCACACTCCCAGAATGCTCAATTTACCTTTCGCAGTGCCCTGAACCAGCCCCTCATCACTGCAACCATTACCATCAGTTTTCAGGAGGAGAAGCAAAATTTGGAGGCTCAAGACTTTGAGGTTGGTGCTCGAATGGTAGCACCTGAGGAACACAGAGCGCTGGGTGAGGGACGCACAGAAGCAATGAGGCTATCCAACATTGTGGTGGGAGGCCGAACCACTGCAGGGAGCAACCAATCCAAGGCCAAAACGAATTTAGCTTAGTCTAGTCGTCAAGGTGCAGAGGAATGAAGCTCAGGATTGCCTACCAAATGCGTAGGGAAAGAAGTGGAATAGGCTCAACAGATGAATTGTGTCTTTGACGATTACCGCTGCATCATCGAGGAGGAGAAACCGAAGATGCAGGTGGGTGACATGGAAGCTTAGCTACTGGCAAGTGGCGACATGGAAGATTACTGATGTTTCATTGTGGAGGAGTAGCCTCCGTCACCTCCACGTCCCTGACTGCCACCTCGATGACTTGTGCTTGCCACCTGGATTGCCACCGTGCAGACCTTCTATGTGCCACGTGCCTGCCTAGTAAACTGCCACTCAGCCGCAACATGTCTCATGTTCACTGGGACTTGTTTTTCAGTTTATGTCTTTTAATGTTTTTTCTCTGGGGGAACACTACAACTTTAAAAGTTTCAGCTGGGTCTTCCTTTTCAGTTTTTTCAGATACAATGATGGAAAACTTGTTAATTCGTTGGTTTCCCTAGCGTTGATAGCAAAACTATATTTTTGAAACCCCTGGGTTAAGAACTGGTTTCCCTTTTAGGCAGTTCAATTCTAGTTTTTTTTGCTGGTTGATGCCTCTCCTCTGGCACACCGAAATACGGGCTTGATAATTTTCTTACTTTAATAGAATTAGCCTATTTAAAAAATAAAAATAAAATATTAGGTTAAAATAATCTACCCATAAATTTAAAAATAAAAATTAAAACGTAAAAATTATAATTATAAATCCAATCATGAATATGAGTTAATATGAATCCAATAAATAATGATTTTATTACTGCAACTACACACGAAGAAATATAAAAAAAATATGATCACTATAGTTGGATAAGTATTTTTACTCTGGATTGAAGTACGTTATGGAGTATCATTAACTTATATGCTGTAGCTTGTGAACATAGTGGTCGCACAACCTTTATCCACTTTCACGAATGCGGTCCGTCAAATGGTAAAAGCCATCCAAAAACCAATAGCGTGGTCCATGACACATCCTTTGGTTAGGCAAAAAATCAGTACCATGTTAGAGGGGTTGAAATCAATACCATGTGAACACGTTTAGGGTTGAAATCAATAAGTGTTTGGTAAATATCAATAATTTTATGGAAAAACATTAAGAAACCTTGTGATAACAAAACATAATTCGTATGGAATTGTTTTGTAGACGAAGAACAGCTCTGGTGCCAAACCAAAGACGCCGCCCATATCTCTGTCCAGTGCTTGAAAAATCGCTTGAAGGAAAATTTCAGAAAAATGCGTATGCTCCTCATATTTCCTAGTGGGCGATCCCCAGAAGTGTCTGTTGAGACCCAGTGTTCTGACAAGGCCATGTCATCCATATACTAGGGGTTTCTTTCATTGCAAGATGTATAACAGCAGTAGCAACAATATTTGAAATTACAGCGGAATGGTTCATTCCCTCAAGTATACCACCAGCACTAGTAATAGTTGAAGTACAAACTTATTGGGGTTAAACATTTATACAGTTTTTCATCGACACACTTATTATTATTAGTCCCTGCCTCCAGCATGGGACTATAGAGCGATAGATCGATCGTTGAATAATTAAATTGCACGTTGACCATTTTTTTTCCTCTTTATTTATGTTTAACTAAAGTTTTATAGCTATTATATTGATCAATCGATTTTTTAGGGAAGGCTTTGAATGGACGTCTTATTTCACAATTTGTTCTCGTGATGCAATAAAATGCTGTGACAAATTAATTTTATCCAAAGTTGACTTGTGGTAAAGTTTTATAATATCCAAAGATTTTGGTATCCTAAGTTTTCTAGTGCAAAGGTTTTTTATATCCAAACTTTTATAAAACCCGGGCAATTTATTTATATCCAAATTTACTGCCACATGTCTATCTGCATGCATGCAACTCGGGTGTGATCTACAAGTCAGCAAGCAAGTTTATTATCCATCCCAACCTTGGGTTGATTCTTTCTTTCGACGAGCTATTGGGTTCTATCGTCCAGAACAAGCGGTCAATTATCATGTAATCTCAGTCACCGGAGGAAATTTCTGTTGGAATTTAATTCTAACTGCATCACATAAAGGCTGAACAAAGATTTGATCTACAACAGTTATTTCAGATTGTTCGGTGCTGCAAAGTCTTCTGATATTTTTGAGCATTAAATTCATAAATTAAATCCCCTGCAGATAGCCGTCTTATTTTTGCTGAAAAGGCATCACCGCCTTCTGCAATAAATACAAAGATAAATATCAGCAGATATTTTACTTAGTTTATTGTTTAATCAGATTTTTATTTTTCTATAAATGTAACGCACAGTAGTTCTGTTTTCAAGTGCAAGAAGGTGTAAGCAGAAAAGAACAGCAGTTCTGTTTTCTGTGTGAGTGTAAGAAATTTCTGAACAACAGTTCTGTTTTTGTACTCTGAGAGAAAAGAGTGAAGTTTAGAAGAACAAGAGTGTGTCTCTTCTGTAAATGCACAGCAGTGCTGAACCTGCGATTTTCTGAGATAGAAAATCGATTTCTGGAACTGAAGTGTTCCTCTTGTAACAGCTAAGTTAACTGTATCAGTTTTGTTTACTGTTCATGAATACAAGTTTACTGTATTGCTGATTTTCTGTTGCTGTTACACCAAGTGTCAAAAACACTTTGATTTTACTCTGCAAGTCTATTAGTGATTTGATGCCATTTGTTTTAGTTGTTGTTACACCAAGCGTCAATTGTCTCACTGTAAATTTATAAGTGATTTTGACGCCCAATTTTCTTAAAGTGACTTAGCGTCAAAATCGTGTTGCCGTTACACCGAGTGGCTTGACGTCAAAACTCGCGTTGCTGCAACACCACGAGCAGCGTTGCTACAACACAAAACTGTGTTGCCGCAACACAGTTTCCAGTAAGCAGTTTTCTGTTTTTTCTGTGTTAATAGAAACAGAGTATTATTTCGCGTTGCTGCAACACCGAATCCTGTTGCTGCAACACCATTTCCAGAAAACGGAATTATCAATTTTTTGTGCAGAAATAGAGCATTTTGTGTTGTCTGTTTGTTTAGGAATTTAGCAGAAAATTCCAACATGGTATCAGAGCATTGTTCTCTAGTCTTTTGTGTTTGAAATCACCATAAAATTCCAACATGGTATCAGAGCTAGTCTAGGCACTCAGTGAGTCAAAAACAGAGTTTGTTTTTCACTGTAGGAGCTGGAAGAAGTTTGAAGAGTAGATTTTTTCTAGCAGAGAAAGTTTTTGCTTGTTTTTAATTTTACAGTCAGTATCTCTTCTTTAACTAGACAGAGTTAAGATGGCAGATGCTGGAACAGGTTTGACAAATTCCCAACTGCCACAGTTCAATGGGAAAAATCACAGTGATTGGTCCATAAAAATGAAAGCATTGTTTGCTTCTCAAG
>APFE031299389.1:32139-45894 GCA_000404065.3 Pinus taeda | reverse complement strand
GTAAGCAGGGATGTGCAGTTCATTGAAGATGAAGCTTGGGATGGAAGCCTAGAAAAAATAGTGAATGTGAAGACAATTGTGTCTCATGATAAAGAACACGAAGGGACAACATAAAATAATCCTTCCTTGGTGGTTCCTCCTCCACCACAGCAAATTCAGCAAACCACACCACAAGATGGAATTCGAACAGCCTTAAGAAGTCAAGGCAGTGCTTCTCCAAGCACACCAGAGGGATCTGAAATACCCTCAAGTTCGGATGGAACTTCCAGCACACCAAGAAGACCAAGATTCAGAAATCTGAATGAGATTTATGAACAAGGAGAGGTAAGTACCAATACCGGTCTGAATTTATTATTCGCTTTGTATTGTTATGTTGATGACCCAGTTCATTTTGAAGATGTTGTAAATGAAGATAAATGGATTGAAGCAATGAATGAAGAAATTGGTGCAATTGAAAAGAGTAGAACATGGGAGTTAGTAGACCTCCCTGAAGGCAAAGATGCCATTGGAGTTAAGTGGGTCTATAAGACTAAAAGCAATGCTGAAGGCAAGATTGACAGGCACAAAGCAAGACTTGTTGTGAAAGGCTACAAGCAGCAACAAGGCAGAGACTATGATGAAACCTTTGCACTAGTAGCAAGGATGGAAACAGTCAGAACAATGTTGTCTATTGCAGCACAACACAAATGGAAGATTTATCAGATGGATGTTAAATCTGCATTCCTGAATGGAGTGTTGAAATAAGAGGTTTATGTTGAACAACCTCCAGGTTATGAAGTTGATGGCCAAGAGCATAAAGTTTGCAAATTGAAGAAGGCTCTTTATGGGCTGAAGCAAGCTCCAAGAGCATGGTACAGCAGAATAGATGCTTATCTGATTGAGAATGGTTTTGATAAGTGTGATGGTGAACCCACACTCTACATAAAGGAGAATGACGGTAAGATTATTATTGTTGTTTTATATGTAGATGATCTGATTTTTACTAGCAATGATGCTTCACTCATTGTTGATTTTAAAGCAGTTATGAAAAATGAATTTGAAATGACTGACTTGGGCTTCTTAAGATATTTTCTTGGAATTGAAGTAGACCAAAGTAAAAATGGTGTTTTCATTTCTCAAGATAAATATGTAGAAGCAGTGTTGAAGAGATTTAACATGCAGAACAACAAGGCAGCTGTAACTCCAACTGTAATGGGGCTGAAATTGACCAAAGAAGACAGTAGCAAGGATTTTTATCCAAAATTGTACAAGAGCATAGTTGGCAGCCTTATGTACTTGACTGCAACTAGGTTAGACATTATGCACGCTGTGAGTTTAATCTCCAGATTTATGGAAAGACCGAAAGAGACTCATTGGCAGGGAGCCAAGAGGATTCTAAGGTATGTGAATGGAACGAAGGGGTTTGGTATTTTATACTCCTCTTCTGAAAGTTTCATGTTGACAGGTTACACGGACAGTGATTGGGCTAGAAGTGTTGATGATAGGAAAAGCACATTAGGATATATGTTTCATATGGGATCGGGAGCCATCTCATGGGCTTCCAAGAAGCAACCAGTTGTGGCTTTGTCAAAAGCAGAGGCAAAGTATGTGGCAGCAACAGCAGCAGCATGCCAAGCAGTGTGGCTGAGAAGAGTTCTCAGAGATATGTGTCATGGACAAGAAAATGGCACAACCATTTACTGTGACAATAGCTCAGCAATAGCTTTGTCTAAAAACTATGTTTTTCATAAAAGAACAAAGCACATAGATACCAAATTTCACTTCATACGTGAATTGGTTAACAATGGTGAGATTGTTTTGCAGCACTGCAGAATAGAGAATCAGCTGGATGACATCTTGACAAAACCATTGCCAAAGAAAGGTTTTGATCATTTTAGGAAATGCCTGGGTATGTAGCAGTTGAAATTAAGGGGGAGTGTTGGAATTTAATTCCAACTGCATCACATAAAGGCTGAACAAATATTTGACCTACAGCAGTTATTTCAGATTGTTCGGTGCCGCAAAGTCTTCTGATATTTTTGAACATTAAATTCAGAAATTAAATCCCCTGCAGATAGCCGTCTTATTTTTGCTGAAAAGACATCACCGCCTTCTGCAATAAATACAAAGATAAATAGCAGCAGATATTTTACTTAGTTTGTTGTTTAATCAGATTTTTATTTTCCTATAAATGTAACGCACAATAGTTCTATTTTCAAGTGCAAGAAGGTGTAAGCAGAAAAGAACAACAATTTTGTTTTCTGTGTGAGTGTAAGAAATTTCTGAACAGCAGTTCTGTTTTTGTACTCTGAGAGAAAAGAGTGAAGGTTAGAACAACAAGAGTGTGTCTCTTCTGTAAATGCACATCAGTGCTGAACCTGCGATTTTCTGAGATAGAAAATCGATTTCTGGAACTGAAGTGTTCCTCTTGTAACAGCTAAGTTAACTGTATCAGTTTTGTTTACTGTTCATGAATACAAGTTTATTGTATTGCTGATTTTCTGTTGCTGTTACACCAAGTGTCAAAAACACTTTGATTTTACTCTGCAAGTCTATTAGTGATTTGACGCCATTTGTTTTAGTTCCTGTTACACCAAGCGTCAATTGTCTCATTGTAAATTTATAAGTGATTTTGACGCCCAATTTTCTTAAATTGACTTAGCGTCAAAATCGTGTTGCCGTTACACTGCGTGGCTTGACGTCAAAACTCGCGTTGCTGCAACACCACGAGCAGCGTTGCTGCAACACCAAACTATGTTGCCGCAACACAGTTTCCAGTAAGCAGTTTTCTGTTTTTTCTGTGTTAACAGAAACAGAGTATTATTTCGCGTTGCTGCAACACCGAATCCTGTTGCTGCAACACCATTTCCAAAAAACGAAATTATCAATTTTTTGTGCAGAAACAGAGCATTTTTGTGTTGTCTGTTTGTTTAGGAATTTAGCAAAAAATTCCAACATGGTATCAGAGCGTTGTTCTCTGGTCTTTTGTGTTTGAAATCACCATAAAATTCCAACAATTTCAATTATCGTGTAATCTCAGTCACCGGAGGAAATTAGCTACGAAAGGGCATAGGTTATGATAAGGTTTGTGATCTAGACTACAAGATTACTGTTACTGTTTCTTGTTAAGTACTTGACAAGAGATTTGATCCAGTGCAGAGCTGGGAGATGTTAGTACGCCACATTTGTCTATCATTGTTGCAAGGGTGAAATATTGAAGTGTAATCAAAAGGGAGTAGCCTACTGCCAAAGGTGGAGACCACGTTGACGACCCGCGTCAGGCTCACGAAGGAGTCGAGATGCATGAAACAAATTGATAATTTCTCTCCGAGCGACATGAAGGTTCTGGTGGTGGATGACGACCCTCTCTAACTCATGGTGCTCAAAAAACTGCTTGGACAAAGCTATTAGAATGGTCACTCTGTCCAATATTCATTTTTCCCCCTCATCTTCTGGCAGAGGGGCTATTTCTTTTATTCTATATTTGTTGATGCCCTAAGATTTTCATTCTATCCTTTAATGGTCTAAATTTCTTGCATTTTTCTGTCATGAATTTATGTGCCACATTTTTTCATTTGTTTTTGCATTTCCATGATTCGAAATCAAATAAATCCAAAAAATTTCTGTGATAAAGTTCTTCATTTCTTTCATCTTGTCATTTGCATGAAGCGCAATAAAGTCATATGCCTGTGGTAAATTTACCCAAAAATAATTAGAATTTAAATTTCATTTGCAAGAATATTCTGCGTTAATAACTTAATTGTCTTGAGTTTCTGTCATTTGAGGAAATAATAGAATATATTTCTGTGATAAAGATCTAGCATTTCTCTCATTCCGTCAAGTGTCATAAATCTACATCCCTATGAAAAAATTTATGGAAAATAATTTAAATTATAGTTTGAAATTGGAATTAAAAAAACAACAAATTTCTGCCATAAATTTATTGCATCTTTGTCATTTGAGAAAAGAATGAAAGAAACTTCCATGATAAATATTTTGGATTTCTGTCATTGCGTGAAGTGTCCTAAATTTATATTATTGTGATAAATTGAACTAGAAATAATTTAAATTTTAATTTTAGTTTGAAAATAAAAGTATGCATGGATTTTGAGCCTTTTATTATTTGTCAGCAACCCCTTTTGGTCTGTATTCGCTTGAAATTTTATCAAAATTAAAATTAAATTTAAGGGAAAATAAAAGGCACTTACATCTTTGAACAAAAGTTCACGAAAGAATATGTTGCAGCTGTTCCAAGGAGCGATGTCTCTTTGATTACTGCTATCTCATTCTCTTTTGAAGATTTTCCGACTCTCTTAATAACTAACTAGATTAATGACATCTTATAAATAACAAGTAATACAAACCATTTCAATTTTTTCCTCCTGGCATACACTAATCTCTTCTTCACGTTCAACAATTCTTTAATGACATCTTATAAATAACAAGTAATACAAACCATTTCAATTTTTTCCTCCTGGCATACACTAATCTCTTCTTCACGTTCAACAATCCTTAGTGTCATTCTATGTCATTCCTTCCTTCTAATGATAAAATTTGAGACACGTGTGCCACATGCACTCCCTACATCCCTGTCCAACTAACTCTTTAGTTATTTTACTTAAATTGATTTATTTTATTTATAATTTCAATTATTATTCTTGTGATATTGTATACTTTCATTAAATAAATAGAAATTAGTAATACACATGGCATAAATAATAATAATATATAAAAATATAACTTTCTATGCGACCAACTATTCTGTGTCAGCTGACAACAAAATGGCACGAATTTCTCACCCGAACCTGAAAAACCAACCACAATCCATCTAAGTTGAACAAAAATTCGATTGATATGTAAATTGAACAACATAAACGTTGTCATCCATACTCTTGTATGTCCTACCGCTCATGCCTCAGTGAAATCAAATGAAATAGATGGGTGCTGAGAAAATGAGTGTCACGTCTAAATAGAGAGAAGCAAAAGGAATGAAGATAACAGAGGCTGTGTAGATGCTTAACACAGAAAAGTGAAAGGAACGAAGATAATTGAGGCTACCTATATGTTTTACAGATGTAAGTGATTGGTCCAATCCTCTCATGATAACTCTAGTGGGGTCCAGCTTCAATGCTACTTTCATAATCCGTATAGCCAAGTGGATCGCATGCGAGGACGAAATGCACAGCCCCACAAGTTTGTTATGTTGTTTATATCGATCTATATTTTTTCAAATTATATAACATAGAAAGCTTAACACACAGGCTACATGCAGCCTCATAGTTCTTCCACTCTATCAACTAACAGTTATTCCATAGTTGTGCATTTTCTTTGTGAAAACCACTCTATGAATTAAATAACGGTAGTGAAGTAAACCATGGGATTAATGCACATCTTATTCTACACCTACAACATACTCCTAATGCATTTGGACGCATAATAACCCTCTCAGGATAACTGCTATCCGCCACTAGTAATCGGGTCCTCTCACGGTACCTGGTATCTGCAACTAGGAATCAGGTTCGACATCGTGCATTTCGGGCTAATTATTCTGTCTCAGGTGCTTTTACAAATTTTTCATGTCATTTTTCAAATTTTTATCAACTCCCTTTTTTGATGTGTTTCTCGGGCTGAATATATGGTTGCTTGTTTTTTGCAAGAAACAACTAACTGTATGGTTATTTGTTTTTGGCAGGACCACAATATCTGTCTTAATTTTTCTTACATAGGCTTTAGAAGAAACATTTGATGATACGACTTGAATGGTCATTAATACCAACTGTATGGTTGCTTATTTTTGGCACGACAATAATATTTGTTTTAATTTTTTTTGCATAGATTTTAGAAGAAACATTTGGTGATACGACTTGAATGGCCATTAATACCCTCGTGTAGTGAATGTTTCGAATATATATTATGCGATTTAATATCCTCTTTAAACCATATTTTTATGTTTCAGCAACATCCTTTGCTCGTATTTCAGACTCAAGATCTGAAATAGGCTCCATAAGGATTATCTCCCAATTTATAATTGGAAGTTCCTTCGAGTTTAATGCTTCATCTAATTGTTTGACAACTTCTATTTCTAGTCTCGATGTTTACATGTCATTCAATTCCCTTGGAAATTCATCACTTTTATTGATTCCTTCATATGCAATCATCTTCAAACATTTAAACGAAGTCCCTAAATCCACGTTTTCCATTTCACTTGCCATCCTTGCTTGGCATCCAGATTCAGGTTCCAAAATATCCACTCAAAGTTTTCTACTGAGGCTACAATGGAAATATTTGGCAATGTGACCGGGATGGCTGTTGATTCCCCCCATAAAAAACATCTAGAAAGCTTCTAAAGATTGCCTTTGAATCTGCCTTTTCCATTTTACCTGTAATCATGGGTTGACTTTCACATTCAAGATCAGAATTTCCACAAAAAATTTTGGACAGGCTTTTGAAGAAACGTTTAGCAATACTGATTATATTTCCATTAATTCTTGCTTGCAAAGAATGTCTGGAATGACCATTAAGTGATTCGATGTAATCTCCAAATATGTATTTTCTGCTTCAACGTACTTCCTTTCTTGTATTTGAGATTCAAGTTTTGAAATAGCCCTCTTAGAGCATGCCCTTTTGCTAGCAGAATTAACAGGGAGTTATATGCTTCGTAATTTTTGTGGGTCTTTTAGGCACCCATCATTACAAACTCACTACCATTGTAATTCAAACCTTACAAACTCACTACCATTGTAATTCAAACTTTCAGGCGGAAGATATTTGTTCTGGGATGGGTTTGAATGCATTTGATCGAAAATAAAATGTACTTCAGTACGATGCTTAATAGTTGGCATCAGTACCAAGAAACATGTTTTCTTGTATGGAAGGGAACTTTTAATGTGCATATGGTGGTTTTATATCACGGAATGCATATATGCCATGTTTTAAAAAAACTTGTTTAACATAGGAGATTCAAGTAATTTGTCATCAAATAATTTACAAAACATAAAAAATGCTTGAATGTGCTCCAAATGGATGCCTTCTGTAAATGTTCTTTTAGTAATGGTAGTCCTCTCGTGAATCATTTCAAAAACATTTTGCAATATGAATAGTATGTTAATTGTATATGTCTCACACCACGCATTTGTCACTGACATATTTTAGTGTGATTGTATAATAGCTACATTACCTGGAATAAAAGCTCTCTCATCAACTCATAAGCACAACATGGCTCGAAAAAAAGAACAACTCAATTATCTTCAGATCTCATGGAGCATCATTTCTGTATAGAAGAAACAATATGTAGCAGTTAATGCTACTCTAAATCTATTTTTGTGATATGTAACAATTAATGCTACTCTAAATCTACTCCTCATATTGTGAAAGGTATAAATATAAATTATATTTTAAATACCATTTCTTTTAAAGATTATTTGCTGTAAAAATTTGAGGCCTTATTGCGCACTTCATATCAACATTTCTATTTTAGATTAGCATTGAGGGTTTCAAGGCTTGAAATGTAAGGAAATTACCTACGAAAAATTTGTAAAATTTAAATTAAATTTTGGGGCCTTTTTCCTTGCATGGCCGTGAGCTATCGAGGGTTTTTTTCCTAAGGTCCTACAATATAAAATAATAGCTAACCCCACTATGCCTTGGTCACCTCGCCAAACTCATAAATCTCTCACTATATCCTGCTCGCCTCCAGGGACTTTCGATGCTTCTAGCACCCTAGCAGGGACTACCGCTACGAAATTCGCTCCCTTGTTAATCTACGCAGAAGTGAGTCAGTTTCGACGGAGATTGGCATTGTCACATTCTATATCAACCTCTTAGGCATTAGTCCATAACTCCATTGCAAAACTCGGGTTAGAAGCTAAGCTTCAGGGATACATTACAAAAGAGTCTTTGCGACTCCATTTAGAATCCCTGCCCATTTTATTCCGATGCATTTTTCTGGCCGGAACTTTAAAGAAAAAACATGACACAAACCAAATATAAAAGAAATTTATGGTTTCTTTACAACAACATTAAGTAGAGATTTAAGCGAGTTAGTGGAATTATATAATAAGTTTAATGGCTATGAAGAAGGACAGTGTGGCATCAGTATTGGTAAGTATTTTTAATCATAAATTTTTATTCAATTTTTCATTTCATTGTAACATAACGATATTGAAAAATATCAATTTTTATTATATTTTATTATATCTTAAAATACATATATGTGTAATAAAATATCTCTAAAATCTAGAATATGCTTTTCAATATATAAACAACTATTTATATAATTATTACGAGGGAAAGAATAAGGGTAGAGGAAATATTGACACTAATAACTTAAATAATTTACGTGATATTTCCACTAGTTCTCACTCAAGTTTCATATAATATTACCAATATTTCACCATAATCTCACGCTTGTCCTTATAGTAATAATGATTTACTCTCGGGTGGGGATTTTTTTTGTTTAATTATTTTTTATAATTTACGGACTTTGGTAAATGATTACTATATAGATTCAATTTTTTTTTTCTCACTGTTATATCAAAGAGAAACCACACAAGTAGTATAAGTTTAATTTAGAGGTTTTGATTTTTTTCATTATTGGCTCCCTGAGCTTGTGGGTTTTACATATTCTGATTGGGATGGATTAGTTGATGATGTAAAGCACACCCTTGGTTTTGTTTTCTATCTTGGTTTTGCTCCTATTGATTGGTCATGCAACAAACAGAGTCATTGGGAAGTAGTGGAGTCACTAGGAAGTAGTGAAGATATATTCACGGGATTTTGATTTTTGGCATTATTGGCTCCCCTGAGCTTGTGGGATTCACATATTCTAAGTGAGATGGTTTAGTTGATGATCAAAAGTACACCCCTGGTTTTGTTTTCTATCTTGGTTTTTCTCATATTGATTGGTCTATCTTGGTTTTTCTCATATGATTGGTCATGAAAGGAAAAGCGAGTAACAACATAGATTTCTATCTTGGTTTTTCTCATATTGATTGGTCTATCTTGGTTTTTCTCATATTGATTGGTCATGCAAGGAAAAGCGAGTGACAACATTATCTATGGCATAGTTAGGTATTTTGGTTTTTCTCATATTGATTGGTCACGCAAGGAAAAGCGAGTGACAACATTATCTATGGCAGAGTTAGGTATTTTGGTTTTTCTCATATTGATTGGTCATGCAGGGAAAAGCGAGTGACAACATTATCTATGGCAGAGTTAGGTATCTAGTTGCAGTTTTTGGTCATGCAAGGAAGAGTGACAACATTATCTATCGCAGAGTTAGGTATCTAGTTGCAGTTTTAGTTAAGAAGTACTTTTGATGTGATAGTTATTGATCGAGGTTGGCATTTAGTAGGATTAACTTACTATTGTGTGGTGTGATAATCAACTCAAAGTGCAATAAGTATCTCTTAGTTAAGAAGTACTTTTGATGTGATAGTTATTGATTGAGGTTGGTATTTAGTAGGATTAACTTACTATTGTGTGGTGTGACAATCAAAGTGCAATAAGTATCTCTAAAAATCCTATGGAGCATGAAAGGACCAAAACATATTGAGATCCATATTCAACATTCACCACTTCTCAAATATGGCATTAAGTATCTCTAAAAATCCTATGGAGCATCAAAGGACCAAAACATATTGAGATCCATATTCAACATTCACCACTTCTCAAATATGGCATTTTGAATTTAGAAGATGTGCCTACTGAAGATCATTTGATATTTTCACAATATCCGCATCACCAAGGTTTCTTGCAATAAGTATCTCTAAAAATCCTATGGAGCATCAAAGGACCAAACATATTGAGATCCATATTCAACATTCACCACTTCTCAAATATGGCATTTTGAATTTAGAAGATGTGCCTACTGAAGATCATTGGATATTTTCACAATATCTGCATCACCAAGGTTTCTTTAGATACAAATGATGCTTAGTATGAAATTGTCCTAGGGGTCATCTTGAATCCTCCTTCCCTTTTTTTTTCATGTCCTTTTCTTTTGGAGGAATTTTTTTTTAGGCTTTTCTAGTTTTCTCTCTTTATGAGAGGTGAGATGTTATCCATGGGTACTTCTAGATATTTTCACAATATCCGCATCACCAAGGTTTCTTTAGTTACAAATGATGCTTAGTATGAAATTGTCTTTGGGGTCATCTTGAATCCTCTTTCCCTTTTTTTCATGTACTTTTCTTTTGGAGGAATTTTTTTTTTTGGCTTTTCTAGTTTTCTCTCTTTATGAGAGGTGAGATGTTATCCATGGGTACTTCTGAAATCACTCTTTGTTTTCTTTTCATTTCCTACTTAAATATCACTTATAAGATGTTAGAGTCACAATTAAAAAAAGCTTAGGAACAAATAAACTGATATAACATTTTATATTATAAATTATAATACTTATTTTCTAATTATATATTTATAAATTAAAATTATGTCAGAAAAATTTGTTATAGTAAACTTTTTTACTTAAAAAATAAAACGCAATAACTTCTTCTCATTTTCCAATCCTTCCTTCTTTTAAGAAAGAGTCTTTTAGATTTTCCCACGTTGAAACTTATAAATTTACAAACTTAACACCTTTTTTTTTTCGTTGAGCTAAATTGAGCATACGTCAAGGCTGAAACTAACACTTATTTCCAAATAAAAATAAAAATATTGAAACTTATAAATTTACATAAAACCAACTCCTATTTAAAAAAAAATGTTTTTTGAGACTTATAAATTTACAATTAAACTTACAACCATAATAGAATATTAAAAAGTGAAAAAAAACCAATCACCAGCCAATTTTCATTGGACAGTTGAAAAAGACCAATGATTTTCCAAATGTGATTAAAATGACAGAAAAACATGGCAACGGCCTGTTCGTACGAAACGTCCAAACTTATTTGTCCATCATATATGCCCAAATGTTTGGGCTGCCTACATGGTCTAACGAGGTGGAGTCCGTCATATATGCCTAAATGTTTGGGCTGCTTACATGGTCTAGTTTGGGCTGTTTTCATGCTCTAATGAGGCGAAAGAATTGTTTGGATAATTAAAAGTGGTCGAAAACTAAGTAAAAAAAATCAAAAAATCTTGTAAATGTAGTATTTAAATCATGTTTTTGATGGTGGAAATAGATTTAGCACCATCAAAAACGTCTAGTACACCTAAGATTTTGAAGTTTAACAATTATAACTTGGATTTACAAAAATTCTTGCCATATTTTCTCTAAATATAACCGGAATTTCCATAACTTTCAAAATAACTCCTCTGCTAGTTAAACCACATAAACCACATAGATCGAAAATGTCTCTCAAAAATGCCCCAAAATACCGACAGGTTGGAAAAGTTCCAGTGAAAAAATCGCATGCATACATTTACATTCGGAGGAATTTTTCACCTTTTTATGTCTCTCTCAAAAATGCCCCAAAATACCGACAGGTTGGAAAAGTTCCAGTGAAAAAATCGCATGCATACATTTACATTCGGAGGAATTTTTCACTTAAAAAGGTGAAAGCCAAATTAAAAAGAAGATTTAAACTTCAAATTGACAAAATTACAACGGATAAAAATTATGGATAACATATTGGTTTTTCTGGCGGGTCTTATTTCGGTTGATTATCATCGGTAGTTTAAAATTGGTCAAGATTCCCAGGGTAAAGTAAAAGTGACACTGACAAGACCAAACAAACAACAAAGGTGAAACTGAGTTACAAGATGATTCAACCGGATTTAAAACAAAAATTAACCTTTGAATGACCGATTCCACGCTTTCCAACACTGGCTGCAGTGTAACACTCCAAAAATTGCATTTAAAATCATTGAGAACTGTTAAGTAAATCTTTACTTTATGTTTAAATTAAGTTTAATTCATTCTGGCGTTTAACATTAAATGATTGAGGCTAGAAGATCAATAAACAATAATTATGGTTATCTTGTGATTGCTTAAGTTATTGGTAATATTATTTTAAGAGAATAACATTGTTTTGATTTAGTTAAAAGAAATGGTTACCAAGAAACACAGGGAACCCTCTATCTAAAAAAGGGAAATACTCTACTTAAAAAGGGAAATATAGAGAAGGAAAAGGAAAAGAAAAGAAAATCTCTCTAGTGCTGGGTGAAACAAACCAGTGGGAAGGTTTCCCAATATAGTCAACATAGAGTACTGAGATAGATGTTGCGTAGTAATCCTGAGGCCCATGGCACTGAGTGTAACTGGATATAATCCGGCATGAAAGGTGGCATGAAAGGTAGAAAGCGCTCGAGGGGAGTCTGGACATGATTGCGAGACTCGTGGCTGAGAGGGGAGACTTTATGAAAAGTATTATTTTTGTCATTATTGTTGCAGGATAACAGGTAAGTAACATAAAGAACCTCCAAGATTTAGCCCTACTCTTTATATTTTGCTCTAGAGATAGAAGATCATAAATGTGTAGTATGGAATGTTGTTAAAAATGATAGATTGCAGATGTTATAACTAACTTACAGATTAGATAAATGAATCAAAACAATGGAATGCTATTAAAAATGATAGATTACATATTTTATAACTAACTTGCAGGTGAGGTAGGTAATTAAATCAGAAACAAAGGATTGACCTCTATGTAAAAAAACTGAATTATACTATGAACATAGTGGAATTAATTGTTTTACTAAATATAACCTAAAAAGTAAACCAGAGAAATGCAAATATCTTTCTTACATACTCCGGAACAACTACAACAACTACAGATGTTATTGAAACAACAGTTTGAAAAATTGAATACATGTTAAAGAGTTCTCCTACGCTGAGTTAAATAATAAAAAATAAATATACATCATGACTGTAAAAACCCTCGAGATAATCTTTCCCCACAAAACTCTATATAATGAATTAAATGCATGCATACACAGTAAACCTCCAATTAACTTAATCGAAACCTAACATCCGAATGAATATAACTAAATACCGTGCATACATGAATAAGGTCCCACGACCTGGAATTCCGTAGTAATTAAACAAAATGCATATATCACATTAACCATTGCATATAACAACATTCCGCAGAAATTACCAGTTAGAGTAACTTAATAGAGTATTAAAGGCTAACCGAGAGGCACTGTTTACTCTTGTGTGACATTAAGAAGAAACTCGTCGGGGCTTTCCATAGAAAGACGAATTCAAACCTTAGAACCAGTCATAACCTTGATACATTTAAAATTTATAACCAAAATAAGAGTATTCGACAGCCCAGCTTGTCGAGGAATTAAATTTAACATCAACATTAACAATTTAGGCATGCATGACTTACCCTAAAACCTTAAGAATAAAACCCTCCATGAAACTCTGGAAAAACAAGTCGAAATAATCTATCAAGATCGTGGCGTCAACTTGTGAAATCACTGGAAGATTGTAAGCCCTTACGAACTCAAAGGCCGTAGACCCAAACTTTAGATTTCCCATAAGACAACTTACTTGCAATAGAAGGCCATGAATTAGTAATGATCAGTCCATGTCAAATTCAAGAATTAGTAATGATCAGTCCATGTCAAATTCAAATTCCTCTTCCTCTTTTATTTCTTTTGCCCATGGGAGCCACGCAATGATCCATGATGGACATTCAAATCTGACCTCCACCTTCAATGAACAATGGGGTGTACTCTATTATTGAGTTGCATTCTATACCAATTTCTTAGCCATTTTTGATGGCAGATTTAAAATTTTTAAAAATAGTTAATGATGTTGGGAAAGATTATTATTTTTAATATTTGAAATTGAAGAAAAAAAGTCATTTAAATTTTTTAATTTTAAAT